>JAQBSW010009258.1:0-29792 GCA_029291075.1 Eudiplozoon nipponicum | reverse complement strand
AAAGAATTGTCATCGAATTTTAAATTACGAATTTAGGGCATAAACTCTTATTCCATACAAAAAAAACCAGAATAGTACAAGAGTATGTGTGTCGTAAAAATCGCAGATAATGTGGTTAGTAGCTTTTGATGAATGTGATGTTGGGTGCGCAAGCGGTGATAACAATTACTATAACCGAGGTTGCGACCTTAATGGAAGCACCTGGCCTATTAATTGCTTACATATGTCAGTATTTGTTAAGAATGGTATAGTGTAGAATAGGCAATTCATCCAGTAGACGGGGTTCGTCCTTATTGGCAACTCATCACGTACTGGCCTTATCGTCAACAAATTCTGGCCAGTACACGATGAATTCCCAATCAAGACGGAACCGGTCTACTGAATGTATTGCCTGTTGTACACTATACAATTCTTAGTTTTACTGACAAATGCATGTACTTAATGGGTCAGGTGTTTATATCAAGTTCGTAACCTTGATTATAGTAAATACTAATTGATATAAAAAACCTAACAATATTTCTCATTATACCCAGATTTGGCCCAATTATCTGGTGTAAAACCTCAGCACTTTGACTTGTGAAGATAAGACAAGAGACTTGCCAACCTGATTATCGGGTTGCGATCCGATTTGTTTGCATCCGCTGTCTTCCTGATTTTTCCAAAATTTTCGATTTCCGGATATGGATATCCTTTTCAATGGAAAGCACATCATCTAAGTTAACAATAAATATGTCAAGTGGAAATATTAGTTTAAACTGCCCCATTTATACTTGTTAAATCTATTAAGCATAACTTGATTTTTTACATAAAATGCTAGGAAAATGTATGTCAAATTGGTTTGTGTATATGTCTGCATGTGTACACTCTTCGAAATGAGATTACATTGATTTAATCACAATTACTGACAGCTCACTAGATAAGCGTACGTCATGATTGTGTGTATGCATTCTCGTTTGTTTTTGATTGAGGAGTAATTAACTACTGCACGTGTACACTCATCCCAGTGAAATTACAGCGAGTTAGCAACATCTGACTATTCACTAGATAAGCGTATGCCAGGTCTGTGTGTTTGTGTGTATGTGTTGAGTGTTTGCTTAAGACTGAGAAATAATCTTTTACATGTAATTACCGGCACGTGTAACAGTCATTCAAGTGAAACTAAAATGATAACTGTCATTTCCTAAATGCACACGTCAGACCTATTTTTACACGTACTATCCTAAATGAAGTAATTACGAGTGGCATCCCGGTGAGGAGGGGGCAAGATACTGTGAATACAGTAAATAAGTAAGAGTTATCAAAATTAAATTAGAAACGGATAAAGTATTCTAATAGGGTAGACACGTCATGGAGATGATGTACGTATGTATGTCCTCCACTTATTTTAAATTTTGGGAATGCATTTTATAAGCAGATATGGTGTTCCAATGGGACAACCACTGTCAGTTCCAATAGGAAATATCTTCATTCATTAATGGAGAAAAACCTCTGTCATATAACACCCCTAAATCCAAAATTTTATTTACGTTATTTGGATGATATATTTGTTATTTGAAATCACGGGGAGGATCAACTCATAAATTTCTTAAACATGGAAAATCAGGTGAGCAAATTGAAATTTACGATTGAAAATGAATCATAGAATAGAATAGAATAGAATAGAATATCTTTATTTGGATTCAAACCACACATGTTCCATCAAATAATAAAATTAGAAAATGTACAATATAAAAAGATATCACATCACATAAATATGTGCAATTAGTTGTACTGTACAATTTATCAGCATCAGAAAGTTCGGCTGTAAAGAGTGATAGATTCTTCATCAAAAATTAGAAAAATTTAAGGTATAATTCGAGTGTAACATTTTGCAAAAAAAGGGAACCATGACTTATAATTGATTGTATGTATTGTTGATTAACATGATGATATAATGCATAACATTTCAGTTTTAATAATACAAAACTTGAAGATAGAATCTCGAGAAGTTATGCTGCTGAAAAACAATTAATCCTGTCTTTTATTTAACCATGAGAAAGTATTATCATAATCAAAATTAAAAATATCAGTAGGATTGAGCATTTTTTCTAGTTCGGTAGATAAAAATTTAAAAGACATTTTAGTTGGAGGCGTTTCTCTAAGCCCCTTTGGCAATTGATTGTAAATTTTGAAAATTTTTGAAAAAGAGAATAGCTTGCTCGCAACATTCCCTACCAATGGTGGAGATATTGCAAATTGACCAGATCTAGTTCCAACTTCATGACTCTTTCTTATAGGATTCATATTGGCACCAGTCCACTGGTTCAAATGGAAAACTTTCATGCAATAGCACATCCTCCGAAACCATAAAGGATGCTGTGATACAAACTGTAATCTAGTGGCATATATAGTGCAGGAGATAGGACTTTTTTGTTTCACAACTTTTCTTTGTACAGCTTCTATCTTATTAGACAAACCCTTTGTTAAAGGATTCCAAGTAACGGCAGCATATTCTAATATCGGTCTAATCCATATTATAAACATTTTATATTTTATTTCACTCGATAAAAGATTTCTATTTATTAGTGCCCATCTGTTCTTGGCACTGCCTACTATCCTTTTAATATGTCTCTCAGCAGAAGCCGTACAATGAATAGTTATGCCTAAATCCTTAATTTCTTGAATAAGTTTAATCTCAAAAACATCATTAATCTCAGCATCATGAAAATAAACATAATTAAATTCTGTTCTGTTAATATATTTTTAAAGCTGTCGTCTTTTTACTGTTTATTCTCAGCCCTAGTGTTAACAAGTATCTACTTAAGTCATACAAATCTAGTGTCACATTATTTTTGGAGAATTCGAAATTTTTTTAATCAAGTGGAAAGATAATTTTTTAAATCATCAGCAAATTTGCAAACTCGACCGTTAGGGATCTTAGTTTCCAAATGTGCAAATACAATTTTAAATAAAATTGGCCCAAACTTGATCCCTGTGGAACTCTACTTGTTACCCTTTTCGATTTAGATATTCAATCGTTTACTTGAATCCTCATTCTTCGATTATATAAATAGTATCTAAGTAATCTAAAAATATTCGGATCAATATTCAATAAATTAATCGCATTCAAAATAACATCAAAAGATATAGAGTCAAAAGCTTTTGAGATATCTATGAATACAATTAATGTATCTAACGTTTTCTCATCTAATGTAATTACATGTTTCCACATAGAGAGCATATTAGTAGTTGTCGACCTGCCTTTCGTAAATCCATGTTGGCATATATCGAAATCAGCCGGCAGCATACGTTCTAAATGATCAAGTATCAATCGTTCTATTATCTTCAAAAACGAAGGGATAATAGAGATTAATCTGTAATCACTGGCACACGTTGGCTTACCTACTTTAGGTAGAGGTTTAGCAACTATTGCTAGTATATCGATTGGTAATATCCCATTCTTCAAAATTCTATTTATAAAATTGCAGAGCGCATTCATAAAATTTGAAGGTAATTGAAGTAGGTTATCAATCGATATACCAAGGTGATCTTTTTGTTTTTTTGATTTTTTTTAACATTAATTCTATCAATGCATCACTGTCAATAACAAGTCCTAGATCCTGGTTTCCCGAAGGATCCGGTAGATCAATAAAATTGCTTTCCTTTGGTGGATTACACAACTAGTTGCCAAATACTTCATCCAATTCACAGAGAAATACATAATCAGTTTTACCCACAGGTAATATAAGGTTTAATTTTTCCTTATATTTACCGTAGTCTGTGAGGAGTTTGTATCCTAGTGTAGGATTACTCTTCATCTAATGTAATTACATGTTTCCACATAGAGAGCATATTAATAGTTGTCGACTTTATCTTTCGTCAAGCCGTGTTGGCATATATCAAAATCAGCCGGCAACATACGTTCCAAACGATCTTCTAACACGCGGCTCCGTGTTACAACCCAACGATGTTCGATACAGTGCTCTTTAAGGTCAAATATTCTAACTCTGTTCCTATACAATATTTCTCTTATCTGTGATTTTAGGAAAAATCTCTGTTAGTTTCAAGCAGTTTTAATCGATATTTCTTGAACTGAAATTTTATTTGTAATTAATAGTGTTTTTATTAAATAAACAGAACCGCGCGCGATCCGCGAGGATCAGGCGGTGGACTATTGTGTCGCTGCGTATTTATTTCGCTTAGTTGGATTATTCGCAATTTATGTGAAGGATTAACTGTCCACATAGAACAATGGATTAATATATTGACATGAATTAAAACCATAGCAAGCAGTGAACCAAACTTGCATATATATTAGTTCTTCGCAACGAACAGTATTTAACTGAAATATATTGAATTGAATGATGTCATGCTTACCGCGAAATGTGATAACTGATATCAATCAAGGCCAGAGTGTATGATTTAACTGGAGTAACAGGTGTTCGGACATTGTTTTAATTGTCAATTTGGGTGAAATTTAGCATAAATTGATATCCATCAGGTTGGTATCATGTACCGACTCGGAAACCATAGTGTTAGTATCCGGTACTCATCGATTTCAAAAAAGGTATCAGTTATTTACACAATAGCCATAGTGTTAGTATCCTTTACAGACTCGGTATATATATTATATAATTTGAGTTAGCGTTGAAGTCGCATTGTCGTAGACTTTATATGATGTTAGTTTCACTATTGCAGATTTACACATTCGTCTAGGAGATTTTACCGTCCTATTTTTCCACATTTTTCGACCAAATATATAGTGATTAAAGGGCGTAATACCGGCTCCTACTGATGAGTCACCAGAAAGCACGAAAAGAATGTGCATGAGATTATACTTTCCGTTCATGCTGCCTTTGGTTTATCCTTCTGGTCACAACTGAACTAATTTGATTCTAGGTTTGCAACACCTAATACATATTTGCATGTATATTAGTTCTCCGCAACAGACAGTATTTAACTGTTTTATATTGAATTCAATGATGTTATGCTTACCGCGAAATGTGATAACTAATATCGATCAAGGCCAGGGTGCATGGATAGTAATAATAGCCACCCTGGATATGTAGAACGGGTACAAAATCATGAACTAGATAGCAACCCCGCAAAAAGACCCTTCCAATCTAATATCAATCGTTCTATTATCTTCAAGAACGAAGGGACAATAGAGATTAATCTATAATCACTAGCGTACGTTGGCTTATTTACTTTTGGCAAATGTTTATCTACTATCGTTAGTATATCGATTGGTAATTCCCATTATTCAAAATTCTATTTATAAAGTTGCAGAGCGCATTCATAAAATTTAAAGGTAATTGAAGTAGGTTATCAATCGATATACCAAGGTGATCTTTTTGTTTTTTTGATTTTATTTTTAACATTAATTCTATCAATGCATCACTGTCAATAAAAAGTCCTACATCCTGGTTTCCAAAAGGATGAGGTAGATCATAGAAATTGCTTTCGTTTTGTGGATTATATATCAAGTTGCCAAATACTTCAACCAATTCACAGAGAAATTCATATTCAGTTTTACCCACAGGTAATATAAGCCTTAATGTTTCCTTATATTTACTGTAGTCTGCGAGGAGTTTGTATCCTAGTCTAGAATTACTCTTCAGTTTGGCCAAAATAATTCTTTCTGATCTTTAACGGATTATCAGCAGTGATGAATTAATTTCTTTTTCAATCAAATCTAACCTCATTATTTTAATACTATTGATAAGGCTACATTTTAATTATATTATCTCGTTTGATTCTTAGCTTACATAATTTCCTATTGATTCGCTTTGGTATAACATCCGTAAATGTAGATACCCTAAATATATCGGATAATAACAATGAAACAGAAGAAACAAATTCGTAATTGTTCATGGTAAAAAACATTCATAATCAATAGATAAGCTTAATTCTCTAAAAAGATTCCAGTTGGTTCTGGAACATTGCACGTGCGCACTTTCAAAATTAGGTTTCTGTGCTTTGCTACTCGAAAGGTTCCATTGCAAAATGATTTGTTTATGATCCAATTCTTTGAAGTAATTTACTACATCATAACTGTGTGAGTTCAACGCTTCAACTTCTAAATATACATGATCTAAGCATTCCGAACCTCTAGTTGGTTCCTTTATAATCTGCTTAAGATCATGGTTAGAAAAAAGATTGATTATTTCAAAGTCATGCACCTTATTAAAATCTCCTACCACAACAATATAGCCATGGCAGTCGAAAATAGACTGAAAGGAATTGTTAAACATTTGATCATCATGTAAATTAGCATACGGCGGTCTGTAAACCGCGGTTAAAATCAGGTTATCTATTTGTATAGTTAAAAAATCAATGACAGTATTATATTCGCTAGTATGTAACACTGTCGCATTTAATATCGATTTGCTATAAATAAGTACTCCTCCACCTCTTTTATCCAGAGATCTGTCTTTCCTAAATAGAGAATAATGAGGAATGTCAAATTCATAGTTTTCAATGTCCTTGTTCAGCCAGGTCTCAGATAAAATTATAAAGTCAAAATTGTTACTTATTATAAAATCACACAGCAAAAAAGTTTTATTCTTAACACTTCTACAATTAGCATAAAATAAGGTATATGTACAACACAACTCATCTTTACAGTTTTCGATAGTTACTGATTTAACTTTTTTGGTTTCCTTATAATTCGTTTGTTGGGTATCGTTGTTATAGTTCATAGCTGTCCGCTGCCCACAACATTCATTAATGATACTCCGTTTTTTGTGATTTTAGAATCAATTGGCACACCCTTTATGGTAACTTGTTCCGGATTATTGATCTATGATCTAAATTCTTCTTCAACTTTTTTGCTGCTGACAATTTTCTTTCGAGAAAGGTCTTGTCTCTGGAAATGAATATATTGTGGAAGTTAGGACACTCTTCTTTCTTCTTATTAATATCTTCAACTTGCTTGTTTGTTGGCCTCTTTGATAGTTTTATCACAACCGGCCTTTGTTGTTGAGATTTCTTGCCAACCCTATAACATTTCGTTATGTCAGCCTCTGTTGTATCTCTGATTAAATCATTTAACTTTTCAACATCATTTGGGTCAGCATTTTCATTTAGATTAAACAAAATTATCTGCTCCAGTTTTCCAATTCTGGCAGAAACTTCATTGGGCAATATATTTAATATCTCTTCTCCTAAAGAACTGCTTTTAGTTGATATATTGTCTTCTATGGTTATTTCCGCTAACTCGATCCGTCGCTGAACCTCGACCCATAATTTATCCATTTTATCATTTAACGCGACGGTCAATTCTTTAATGTTGGCGCTTAATTTTTCATTTCTCATTTCTGCTAAATCTAATTTTGCTGAACATTTGCTAACGTCCGACTCCAGCTTAAACATTTTATTTTTAATAGTGTTGTTCTCCTCTCTTAGCTCCTTTATGGAATTTTGAAGGTCCGTAATATTTTTTTCAAATTCAGTATTCAAAAAAGTTTGAGCCATTTTAAACCGCGCGCGTCACCCAGAATTCAAAAAATTCCATATTCCATATTCCGAATTATTAAATAGAAATTTAAAGCATTATGTCATCATATTAGTCAACACTACAAATAATCATTTGCTAGTCGTTTCTTATTTTTGCATAATGATACAATCGAATTATATCTTAATTTTTCCAACTATTAGGTCTGAGAAATTTGACGATGAATCCAAAATTAATTATATGGTAGGAGGTTTTGTGGTTATTGTTAGAGATTTTGCGGGGTAGCTGTCTAGTTTGCGATTCCACATCTTTCCTTGTAGCTGATGTTGAGGGCCGTGCTTATGATTAGTACCCGACCATTTTCCAATGGGTGATTTGAGAAGGCTAATTCGAATCATCAAACTTATACTGTACACACTGTTTCAAAGCAAATTAAAATTGACTGTTAGTCCAAATTGACCGTTCTCTAGACGGCAACAAAATAATATTTTGTCAACACAATTTACTATCTCAGTATGAATGTTGTCACAATAAACACAATAAATATATCCAGAAGGTCTCATGCGGATAGACATTTTCGTGTGAATGATAAACGCACAAAATATATAAATCCAGAATGTCTTGGCTAAATGGTTTATGTGAATGATTGAAAAATTAAAGAAAATATAAATCCAGAATGCCTTAGCAGAGTTGTGGATAGTGAGGTGTAAATGATAAAAACTGAAAATATATAAATCCTGGCTTTGAGCTTTATGTCACAAATCAACAGCATGTTACAGTCGTACTATGCGCAGGTTTATATTATTAATAAATGAAAATCCTATTAATTAAAAATAAATTTGAAGTTCAAGAAATATAAATTAAAACTGCTTAAAACTAACAGAGATTGTTGCTAAAAACACTGGTTAGAGAAATATTGTGTAAAATCAGAATAAGTATAAGCGACCTTAAGGAAAGCAAATTCTGTCGAAATTGAGCTTCTTTGGGTTGTAACGCGGAGCCGCGTATTGCATACACCCCCCGACAATGATAATTAGTACACAATGAAAGGGGCTTAACTTACGCGAGGTGTTATGACTCTGCTGTAACGAGTAAACACTGATGTTGGCTCTATCAACACTGACTCCGGTTCCTCTATATCTCGCGGCGGCATGACGGCTTCATTTGTTTCTGTTGCTGGTGAGATGTCGGGCGTCATCCCGTGGTCAGCAAACTGTCTAGAGGTGTAAGCATCGTCTCTTCAACGCCCGATATGTTAGCATCGTGGTACGGCAGATCATTAGGATCAACGTCGGCCGGGGATACTCTGTGTTTGGAGAGAGCGTCAACTTTGCCATTAATCTCCAAAATAAAGTAAATCTGATGTCGATCTAACACACGATAAGGACCGCGCTTCTGTTTGAATTGAATCCTATTTTCCATATCGTTGTTGATGAAGAACCATTTTCAGACATCAAAATGTTTGCGTTTGTAGATTGGACCATGTTACTGGCGAATAGAACAGATCAGCCGATTCTGTGCGTTATACTTTAGTTAATTTCGAAGTGGAAACATAAATGCCGGATCGTTAATCGTTACTGAAGTTTCAGAGCGTGATCGGACTAGTTCAACAGGCAGCCGTAGACATTCGCCAAACACCATTTCAGCAGAGCTACATTTGATCGGTCTACGAGGTTTTGTACGCATTGACAGGAGTACTTTCGGCAAAGCAGCAAGACAATTTTGTTCATGGCTAGCCTTGATCACCGCTTTCAGTTCCCGGTGTGGCCTTTCCACGAAACCATTTGCTCTTAGATTACGACACCATAGTATTTCAGTAGGTCAGCGAATTCTTTGCGGAGGAACTGTGCGCCATGATCGGTTGTCACTTCAGCTGGATCATCAGAGCGAGCGAACAAATAGAGCACTAAAGCATAACTCGCAGTGTCTTGCTTCATGTCTGGCAGTGGTATAGCCTCATACCAGTGAGTGATGTGATCCCGTATTGACAGTAGATATCGTATATTGTTCACGGCAGGTAAGGATGCCAGATCAACGTGTATGTGCTTGAATCGTAATTTTGGCAGTTGGTAGACCTGTGGCGTCGCTTAGAAGTGTCTTGCCACTTTGCATTGCTGACATTGTAGGCATTGTTTCGACCACTTATTGATATCTCGCCGCATGTCAGACCAAAAATAAGTTCTGGATTAAATTTCCATTGAGGCTTTGCCAGATGGATGGCTCATTGAATGGTAAACATCGAATATTTTGTGACGGAGTTTTTCAGGTATAAATGGCAGAGGGCCCATGCCAGTTATTTCACACAGCAGTAGAGTTCCATTATAATCAAGTGGCTTCAGTCGTTTGACATCAAATGTACGAAGTGATGGAAAATCTTGCTGTGCAGTTTGCAACTCTTGAGTACTTATTGGTGCACGACACAGGAAAGAGGAACAGAATTCTGCAGGACGGCTCAGGGTGTCTGCGACAACTTTTTCTGACCCTTTGCCGTGTAGGACTTCTAATTCATATTCGTGTATTCGTGTAAATTGCGATTTGACACATCGTGAATATAAGTACTCTTTTTTTCCTCTGAGCTTTGGGAGAAGAGTAAGGTGGTCGGTGTAGATCTTGAACTTTCGGCCATCCAGATGGGTGAGGAAGTGTAGGATCTACAGGTAGATAGCGAGTAACTTTTTCCGTAATGTATCATATCGTGCCTCGCGAGGTTCTAGTTTTTGCGAGAATAACGCGATGGGTTGGTGTACATCATTGATGGACTGTTGAAATACTGAGCTTGTGGCAACATCTGATGCCTCTGTGATCAATTCAAAAGGTTGAGACCAATCATGAGAATGTAGCATGGTCGCTTTGCATAAAGCCCTATTGGCATCCTCGTAAGCCAGCACGTCGCCACGTTGAGCTGAATCAGTTGTGATATCTTGTCAAAACTACTTTTTGGCACAAGAGGTGCCAGAATCTTGGCCAGGCAAAGTACAAATCGATAATAGTAATTCATCTTGTCTAAGAACCGTGGTAAAGTTCGATCGGTGGTTGGAGGCTGTAGGCCTTGAATGACACAAACCTTAACAAGTAGGGGTGTCATGCCTTTCTGGGAAACTTGATGACCGAGGAATTCAATTGATGTTTGTGCAAAGACACCTTTGTTGCCATGAAGCCGGAGGCCATAGACTGCTAGACCTGTGAGTATAATGGCAATATGCTGCATATGTTCGGACATTGAGTTTGAGTATACCAGAATGTCGTCTAAGCAGGGAATTACAAAAGTAGACCGTCTAGTATTCTGGTCCATAACGCGTTGAAATGTTTCAGATGCGTTCTTTAGACCGAAAGGCATATAATGATAATCATGTGTGCCACCTCCGGTGAATCTGAATGCACTATAGGAAACGGAATCTTTTCCCATGAGTACTTGATAGTAGGCTTTCACTAGGTCGAGGTTTGAGTACACAGATTGACCGATATCAGATCTGAGCAGGTCAGATGGATATGGCAGGCTGTACGAATCAGAATGCGTGCAAGAATTAAGAATGCAATAATCCCCGCACACTTTGAATGTTCCGGGTTCATTCTTTGGTACCACTACCACAGGCGACGCAAATAGTGAGCTGGATCGTGCACAGATGCCTTGTTGACGTAGCATGGCGAATTCTTGCTCGGCGGCTTTATGCTTGTATGGTGTCAATGGACGTGCTCTGGGAGGATAAGCAAGTGGGCTTCGATAAGATGATACGATGAGTTGTGATGGCACGCTTTCTTTTGAGATCAGGCATAAAGAAGATAGGTTTGAAAATCTCTTCATGTCGCCTTAGAACATTGTCTAGTTGTAGTACATGAGGAACTGGATGAATTAGGTAAATAGACGAGAATGCTTTGGCGCAAGTCGCGTGTTTGAGCGCTGATGGTAGCAATTGATTTTCATCATTGCGTATCTCTCGTGTATTTGGATGTATAGTGAGGTGGAAATTTTCGATGAAGTGCCGTAAAATGATATTTCTTGTCGTGTTGCCAATGATGAACAGATAAAGAAAAAAATCGTTTTGAGTAGGAGAGCGAGATTGTGTGTATTTGTACCCCAAACGTCGCTATTTCGAAGCAATTGGCGCAGGTAAGAAGGCTGGAGGTAACTGGGTGGGTGGGTTAAAGATAATTTTGGCGTAGTAAGCTTACATCTGATACAGTGTCTATGAGAAATAATTCAGCAGAATAAGTCACGGATGAGGAAGGATGAGGATAGTGGCAACTGACGATGAGACTGGTTGCAGGCATTTGGTCGTTTGAAGCATGACTTGACTGGAGCCGTCGCTGTAAAGACAATAGTTTGATTGCGCTCTGCAGCGAAAGTAATGTGCTTAGAGCATTCAGACGACGGGTGGCCAACAATTTTAGGGTGATCAGCCTCTACTGCTGCAGAGGTGGCTGACCCCAGCAGTTTTCCGAACCCTCTATGCGCGGATCATCCTCAGTTATCGAATGTGACCGCGCCTATTGGAACTTCGCGTCTGTGCGCGGGAACGTGCATCCATTTCTGAGGCAATAGCCTGTGGATTGGCCATAGCTGCCGTGATTCGGACACCACTCCGCCGGTATATGTGGAACTGTGGCCCGGCCTCTGGACGTCAACCTCTTGGTGCTGTTTCAGGGACGGTGGTCGACGCTGGTCACGCCTGCTTTGATCGCGTCTATATTGGACGACATCGACAGAGACCGAATCTGGCCTGACCGTGAGGCTCTCGAACAGGCTGATGAGGCGCTCATTAGTGACATTAGTTCGGGCTGATGATGATATGGACTGAGGCACAGAGAGTCGTGAAGTGATGCAACCTGGTTCTGAGGCAGGTGTGCTGTGGTGATGTTTCTTCCATCACTTGTCTAGTCGTGCGGGTAGTACGTCGTTTTGCACTTCCACGGATTCGCGCAGAAACTTGGTTATCTATTGGTGTGCCGGAGGAAGCTTCTAAATGAATAGTCGCATTAAGATTTCCTAGGGTATAATGAATTCAGAGGCTTTCTGCTACATCTCCATAAATAGCTCGGAAGGCGTGCTGTTATCCAGAGACATATGGCTCATCAATTCTGTAAGCCTGCCTTACCGATCTAGTGTCAGGCGCTGCTTGACGGCGCATTGCAGGCTCTGCCATGGCTGTGAACATGTTCTCTCAGTGTATTGATGCAAGATATCTTTTAGACCGCGTCTTAAACAAATTGGGATTGTCTCCCAAGCCCTCGAAAATAATGAGTCCTCGTCTGTTATATTGGAAACCTTGGCCAATAAATTCACATCGTCAATCCAATCGCCAAAGGTAGTCTGGGTCGTATTGGCATATCTTGTACTGGGTCCATGTAGTGGTACGACTTGTTGCTGGGCTCGCAACCGGGCTTCCAACATTTCATGAGCTGAATGTCATCTTGTGTGTTTATTATAATCAAGGTTGCGGTTTTGATATAAACACCTGACCCATTTATTACTTACATATGTCAGTATAAACTAAGAATTGTATAGTGTAGAAATGGCAATTCATCCAGTCGACCGGTTTCGTCCTTATTGGGAACTCATCAAGTACTGGCCAGAATTTGCCGCGGACAGGATACGAACCTGGGCACGTCTGTTTCGGAATCTGGTGCTCTAACCACTGAGCTATCCTGCCGCACACTACACTACACACAATTTTCAGTTATATACTAACTAATGTAACTTGGTAAGTCAATTTTTCCTTTAGGTGGAGCTCATATGGCATCCATTTAGACCCAAAGTTCCAACTAACCATGCTCAATCTGTCAGTACTGAACAGACACCACATTACATGGGGAAGTGGTATTGAAATGAACATTTATATAATTAAACGAACATTGGTTGCGCGGGTGGTGATAACAATTATTATATAATCAAGGTTTCGGTCTTGATATAAACACCTGACCCATTAATTACTTACATATGTCAGTATAAACTAAGAATTGTATAGTGTAGAGAAGGCAATTCATCCAGTGGACCGGTTTCGTCCTTATTGGGAACTCATCAAGTACTGGCCAGAATTTGCCGCGGACAGGATACGAACCTGGGCACGTCTGCTTCGGAATCTGGTGCTCTAACCACTGAGCTATCCTGCCGCACACTACACTAGACACAATTTTCAGTTATATACTAACTAATGTAACTTGGTTAGTCAATTTTTCCTTTAGTTGGAGCTTATATGGCATCCATTTAGACCCAAAATTCCAACTAACCATGCCCAATCTGTCATTACTGAACAGTGTTTGTGCTGTCGAGTATAGATGGTAGTATTACATCGTCCTCAACCGTCATCTTGTGGCTGTCTTCGAGAATTGTAATCTCGAGAGGGTGGTTAGCTGGGATTTGTGGCTCAGTGTAGTTTGTTTTGTGTGTTTGCCCTGCTTTACCGCATTCACTCTTTCGAGGCATTCACCCAAAGTGCTTGGTCTAGTGGAAGTACTAGCGCCTGATTTCTATTTTCATAGTTTAGATGATTATTAATTCTTTATTGGCTGTGCGTTAGACGAAAAGGAGTACCAATTATTTAGGAGGTTTTGTAGTTAATTTAAGAGGTTGTGCGGGCTAGCTGTCTATATAGTGATGCTATACCATTCCTACATATACCTGGTAGTGTTGGTAGGATCCGTGTTCAGGATTATTCCCTGACCTTTTTCCAAAAAGTGATGTGAGAAGGAGACGTCGAAGTATCATTCTTTTATTGAACACAATGTGCAAAGCAAAGATCAAAATCGTATAAAAGTAGTCACAATAAACACAAGATATAAATCCGGAACGTCTCGGCAAAATTGACACTTTGTATAAACGAAAAATTATTCAAAGTATATAAATCCACAATATTTTAGAAGTATAGCTTAGATTCGCTAAAATTAATGAAGATCACGCAAAATATAAATCCAGAATGCCTTAGGAATATAGGTTAGATTCACTGAAAATTAATGAAGAGCACACAAAATATTAATCTAGTATGTCTTAGGAGTATAGTTTAGATTTACTGACAATTAATGAAAAGCACACAAAATATAAATCCAGAATGTCTTAGGAGTATAGTTTAGAATTACTGATAATTAATGAAGAGCACACAAAATATAAATACAGAATATCTTAGGAGTATAGTTTAGATTCACTCATAATTAATGAAGAGCACACAAAATATAAATCCGGAATGTCTTAGCAGTATAGTTTATATTTTCTGATAATTAATGAAGAGTACACAAAATATAAATCCAGAATGTCTTAGGAGTACAGTTTATATTTTCTGCTTATTAATGAAGAGCACACAAAATATAAATCCAAGTTTTGGGCGTTCTCACAAAATAATCCACTGTATGCTACCGGCGTATTGCGCACGGGAGTGTTTTATTATTAAACAAAACCCTATGAATTACAATTAAATTTGCAGTTCAAGAAATCGCAATTAAAACTGCTTGAAAGTAACAAAGATTTTTGCTAAAATCACAATTAAGAGAAATATTATGTGAAACCAGAATGAGCATACGTCACCTTTAAGAGAACTATATTTGTCAAAATTGAGCTTCGATGGGTTGTAAAGGGCAGCCGCGCGTTACATCACTTCTAATTGTTAAGCTTCAATTTACTAAGCTAAGACAGAATTTGAATAAACTTAAACTAAAATCTTTATTGATATTATGCAACGGTGATGAAGGAATTATTTTAATTTATTCAAAATTGTACTACCTTTAAATTAACAACGGTATCTCTTAGAAATTCTGAAAAACCTAACCTATAATTGACAAATAGCAAATTATAATTAAATTATTATTAACATGAAATCCTGTTATTCATGGAAACATATCCAGTAATGAATTTTGCGTTTTCCTTACTGATAACTCAGCCTATTATAAGAGTTTGTTGCTTTTATATTATTTTGCTGATATGATAACGGATATGAAAGATAATAACCGAGTGCAGTATACAAATTCACACAACAATCTATGAAAAAATTAATATACTATTTAAATTTTTCTATTATTACAGGCAAAACAAAGCATATAACAAAGAATGTAACGTAGAGTCAATTAAAATAAGCTAATAGAGTATGTTGCATTGTATTCAAAGCTTAAAGTTTCCCAAGTTATGAGTTCCTAATCAAATTTCGGCTGTCATTTATTGGCAATTCATATCGGTAATCAATTAAAATTTGTAGATCACGTAATCGTTTTTCAGTTTAGCCGTAAATTAAATTACATATATAAGGCAAAAGTTACAATTTTGCGACAAAATCTACACCAAGAAATGTGGCTAAAGTACGACGGAAAACTGCGGACCTGAAAAAACGAATAATGTTAACTTATTCGCTGTAATTTCTTTGTTTACATCCAGTAGTTCACATTTTGCCTCACCTTATGCTTCAATGATATATTCATGCGCCACTTACCACTAACAGTTCTCCAGCAATTATATTGTTTTCATCCAGTAGCTCAATTTCCGCCTCATGATCGGCCTTAATTTTATTTTCATGCGACAAACACATTTGTAAACGGTCTGCTCTAATTTCATTGCTTTTGTTCAGCAGTCCACTTTCTGTCTCATCGTCGGTCTCAATTGTATGTTCCCGCACCGAACACATATCGAGATACTCCGCTGCTATTTCTTTCTTTCTGTCACACAGCCCATTTTCGACCTCATAGTCAATCCCAATTTTATGTATATGCTTTAAACACATTTCTTACATCGCTTAAATTTCATTACGTTCATCCAGCAGCTCAATTTTTACCTTATCGTCACCCTCAATTGGATATTTATGCACAAATCGCAATCCCGTCTGTTGTGCTACAATTTTTTGTTGACACCGTTCAAATCAATTGCTCCCTCATCGTCAGTCTCAACTGTCATATCATGCGCCAAATCTATTCCCGTCTGTTCTGCTACAATTTTTATTGTTTTTGTCCAGCAGCTCATTTACAGCCTCATCGTCTACCCCACATACATAATCATGCTGAAAATTCATTTCAGTCTGTACTACTGCTTTTACATTATTTGTATCAGATAGCTCATTTTCTGCCTCATCATCTGCATCAATTTTATATTCATGCGCTAAAACCATTTCTGACGATACTGCTGCAATTTAATTGTTTTTTTCCAGCAACACACTATTGGCCACGTCGTCCACCTCAATTGTATAAACATGCACCAAGCGCATTTCTGTCCGTTCTGTTGCAATTTCGTTGTTTAAATCATGCAGATCACTGTCAGCCGCACCAACAGCCTTAATTAAATATTCGTGCGCCAAACACATTTCTAAATTTTATGCTGTAATTTCACTGAATTCGTCAAGCAGCTCCCTTTCTGCGTTATCGTCAGTATCATCTGTATGTACGTGCGCCAAACACATTTCCAAATGTTCTGGTGCAATTTCATTGTTTTTGTCCAATAAATCCCATTCTCCCTTATTGTCGACATCACTTGTATAAACATGCGTACAAATCCTTTCTGTGTGATCTGCTGCAATGTCATTATTTTGAACCTGCAGATTACCTCCAGCTCCATCATAAACCATCAATTGTATTTTCGTGCGCGAAACTCATTTTTGTCTGTTCTGCTGCAATTTGATACTTTTCACCCTGCAGCTCACTTCCGACTATGTCGACAGCCTTCATTGTGAATTCGTGCGACAATCTCAGTTCTGTCCGTTGTGCTGCAATTTCATTGATTTCATCCTGCAGCTTACTTACTACCTCATCGTCATCCCCAAATGTGAATTGATACGACAATCACAATTCTCTCAGTTCTGCTGCAATTTCGTTCTTTTAATACTGAAGCTCACCTTCTACCTCATCGTCAGCCTCCATTGTCAATCTATGCGACAATCTTAATTATGTTCGCTGTGCAGCAGTTTCAGTGTTTTCTTCCTGCATGTCACTTACAACCTCATCGACAGCCTCAATTGTGAGTTTATGGAACAATTTCAATTCTGTCTGTTCTGCTGCAATTTCAATGTTTTCGAACTGCAGCACACTTCCTACCTTATTGTCAATCTCAATTGTGAATTCATGCGACAGTCTAAATTCTTTCGCTTCTGCTGCAATTTTATTGTTTACTCCACTAGCTTACTTTGAGCTTCTTCGAGATTGCAACTGCATATTCATGCGCGACACTCATTTCTCTCTCTCATCTTGCAATTAGATATTTTTATTAGTGCCGCTCATACTCTCCATTATCGACAGCCTCAATAGAATTTAAATGCACAAAACTAGTCTTTGTCTTTTGTGGTGGAATTTTTTCGTTTTATCCAACAGCTCACTTTCTGCCACGTCGCTTTATCAATTTTATATTTATATGCAAAACAAATTTTTAATTGTTCTGATTTAATTTCATAGAATGCGTCCAGCAGCTCACTTTCTGCGTCGTAGTCAGTGTCATCTGTATGTTCGTACAACAAAAACCAATTTAACTGTTCTACTGCATTTTGATTGATTTTACTCATCAAATCACATTCTGCTTTATCATCCTCTCCACTTGTATAATTATGCGACAAACTTGTTTCTTTCTTTTCTGTTGCAATTTCATTTTTTTATCCAGCAGCGCATTTACTGCCTCATCGTTCATCTCAAATGTATATTCATGCTGCAAACTCATTTCCGTTTGTTCTGCTGCATTTATATGATTTTCATCCTGAAGCTCAAATTTTGATTAATCATCAGCCTCAATGTTATATTCGTGCACTAAACTCATTTGTGTCTGTGCTTCTGCATGTTCTTTGTTTTTGTCAAGCAACTTGCTCTTTGACGCATGGTCCATTTAATTGCATAAGCATGCGCCAAACATATTTTTGTTTGTTCTTTGGCAATTTCATTGTATCGACCATGAGGCCTACGTTCAGACTCATCGTTGGCCCTTAACTGTATCTTCACCCGATATACTTTTTCCTGTTTCAACTGCTACATTTCTATTTATTTCATCGTGCTGCACACTTTCGCTCTCATCAATATCCTCAATTTTATATTCGTGCGGCAAACATATTTCTAACTCTTTTGCCACAATTTTAGTGAATTCATCCAGCAGCTTACTTTCTGCGTCGTCGTCAGTGTCATCTGTATGTTCGTGCAACAAACACCATTTTAAAGTTTCTACTGCAATTTGATTGATTTTAACCGGCAAATCACATTCGTCCAACTCACTTGTACAATTTTTGCGACAAATTTGTTTCTTTTATTTCTGCTGCAATTTTATTCTTTTTATCCAGCAGCTCAGTTACTGCCTCATTGTTCACCTCACACGTATATTCATGCTGAAAACTCATCTCAGTCGGTTCTGCTGCAATTAGCTGATTTTCATCCTGTTGCCTCATCATCAGCCTCAATTTTATGTTCCCACGCCAAACTCATTTGCGCCCGTTCTTCTGCAAATTATTTGTTTTTATCAAGCAACTTGCTCTCTGCCACATGGACCCTTCAATTGTATAAACATAGGCCAATCACATTTCTGTTCTGAATTCACAATAGAGGCTGACCATGATTTAGGAAGTTAGCTGCAGGATGAAAACAATGAAGTTGCACCTGAACGGATAGAAATTAAATTGGCGGTGATGAGGCTGAAAGTGAGCTGCATGAAGAAAACAGACAGATATAAGATTTCCCAAGAAATGTGCATCTTAGTCTTACGATGTGGCAGAAGATAAGCTGCACGATGTCAAAAATAAAATTACAGAAGAAAAGGCAGGAATGATTTTGGCGCATATATAAATAATTATGGCTGACGATGAGGCAGATGTTGGGCTGCAGGACAAAAACGCTGAACTTGCACCAAAACATAAAGAAATGAGTTTCGTGCACGAATATGCAATTGAGGCTGACGTAGAGGCTGAAAGTGAGCTACAGCATGAAAATCCAATAATTGCAGCAGAACAGACTGAAATGAGTTTGCAGCATGAATATACATTTAAGTTGGACGATGAGGCAATAAATGAACTGCTGGATAAAAACAATGAAATTGCAGCAGAAAAGAATTAAACAAGTTTTTTGCGTTATAAGGTTATGTAATTCCAGCATTTTTAAAGCGACTGTATAGTTTTCCTTCAACCGTCGGCGTCGTTTTTTATTGCCAGCCTTGCGTCTGTATTGACATGCCAAAAGCGTATGTGACAGCTTCACAGCAATTGCGCAGTTTTTCTCCAGAATTTTATCTTTTGCATCACCGATAGCCGTGTTTATACATTCATTTGCCAAAACTTTGTTTAGCTGTTTTCAATTAATTACATTGATCTCATACAACAATTGACGAAATATCTTGCAGTCATTCTATTGTGGTGGACCGGTGCCCTTCTACGCCATGTTAAATTCTATTTATTACTTTATTTATAAATGCTAATGCTGACTCATTAGTTTCGTTTTCATAAATTTCCTCCAAGTCATAAATGATCTCATTTATTTCTACATGCTCCAAAGTTTCTCAAAATAGATCATCCGAGTTTGCATCGTCCTGATTTGAGGGTTTTTGTTCTGCGTCATCTCTAGTTTGTAGTTGGTCTCCGTGACCCAAAATTTTGTCAATCTGTTCAATTTCATTTTTGCAATTTACTTGAACCTTGATCTGTTGCTCTTGTGCATCATTGTGAAGTTGATTTATCACTTTATTTGCAGAAAATATTTGTAAATGCCATGGTGCGTTTAAAGATTTTTTCGCAAATATTTTTTCAATCGACGCTATTGCAGCACTATGTACACCTTCTTGCAGCAAAAGTTTCTCAAACCGGTCGACCGTATTTGCATATTTTTTGTCTAGGTGAATTAGAGCTGCATCATTGTCTGTCTTATTCTTCTCCTGATTAGTGAAATTCAGTTGTAAATTTCCCGCTACTCGTGCATTATTTTCTTCAAATATACGTACTGCTGTCTCTTTATCAGCTTGAATTTCATTTTCTGGCGCCAAAATATTTTCAATTATTTTTCATAATATTCCAAATTCAACTGCTTTATTGTTCGTTCCGTAGCTGCAAATTGCCGAATTTGGTTTTGGCCTTTTATTTCGACCCCCTTTTTATCAGCTTTGTTATCATGATTTATAATTGGTTTTTCTTCCTTATTTGTAGTCTGCCGCGCAACTTGCGCTATTAATTTTTTGCTGAATTATTTGTAAACTTTTCATCCGTTTTTGTTACTCTTTTCATATTTTGTCCAGCAACTTCGACATTTTCTTAGGCATGTATTATCTCAACCTCTCTGACATCATAAGCTGCGCTTTTTACCTTCTGTGACCTGGCTTCAACATTAATGCTTATTTGGGCGCCAAACTTTTCATTCCCTGTAGCTTCTTTATCCATTTCTGCTTTCTTTCATTTTATAGTAAACCACAGTATGCATTGCTAGTAATCCGCGTTTTGTATCAGTTTGTTCAGGAAAACCGATTTATATTTTTATACACATAAACGTACAGACTTGACATACGCTTATCCAGCGTATAGTCAGATGTTGCTAAATTGCTGTAATTTTACTGGGATGAGTGTACATGTGCAGTAATTGATTACTCTTTAATCTAAAAAAACGAGAACACATGCATACAAGCATGACTTACGCTTACTAGAGAGTTGTCAATAATTGTCATTGAATCAATGTAACCTCATTTTGAAGAATGTACACATGCAGACAAACACAAAAGCGAATTTGATATACACCTACCTAGTAAAAACAATGTATGCTTAAGAGATCTAATAAAATAACAAATGGAGCAGATTAAACACAAATTTTCTACTTGACATACTGATTGTCATTTGTGTGTGATGTGTTTTCCGTTAAAATATATCCGGAGGCCGAAATATATGGCGAAATCATGATGACATTGGATTAAAGATAATCGGTACGTATTCCTAAAATAAGGTAAATAATCTTTTCTCTGTCGCACAACATGTTTCTTTTAAAGCTTATTTAGGTAATAAATACGGTGCTATGTCAGTGAAGCTGTTGAACAAATATCATCGCACGAAGAAATAATTAGTAAGGCAAGTGGGACAAATTCGTTTCATTAAAATACTTTTAAAACGTTGCGTAATTCCTAAATGTTTTACATTTAAATTGCCTTTCATCTTAATACTAAAGTCAGATCTCTTAAAAATGAATTAACTTTGAACATATTCAATACATTGATTAGCGATTTAGAAAAACGCAAACACTAACTGATCAGAGACAAAACTAAAATAAGATCTTTGTCGCTTTCCTTTTTTGCATGTTGATGACTTTAAATGTATAGAGAATTTTACTGTTGGCCCACGTAATAGAGATATAAAAAAGGTTCAGGTTAAGCATGAAAGAAAGTTAGGAAATTTGGACGTCTATAGACAGACCATAAAAAAGACGTGTCCTGCTGTAACTAATGGATTGGCAAAACTTTTTAAAATAAATCTTAATGAGAATCAGTTAGAAATGCTTAATCGTGATCTGAATACAGCTATCTAAATTGAGAAATCACCATAAAATGAGATAATTACTGAGGATGTTAAAACAGAACAATTCCTCTCAGACAGAGACAAGGTTATGTTTGAAATAGACGTAGTCACAACTATGCTAGCGTGTGAAGATGCAAAATATAAACCAAATTATGCAATGAAAAGTCTCTGGAAAGAATTTATAGCAAAAAGTGTGATATGCTTGAAAGCAGAAAAAGGACGAGCGACGGTTCTGATGAATCAATATGAATATAATGCCAAAATGTATGAACAACTAGAAAATATAGAGGTATACACTAAAATTAATAAAGATCCTACGGATAAGCTACAAGGAGAAGTTAAATTATTGATCAATAACATGATTGCTAAAGGAGAATTAGATCAAGCGCATGGTAACGCTCTCATACAAAGAGATACAGTCGTTTCCAGTGTCTACGGTTTAGTAAAGATACATAAACCAGGCATCCCTTTTAGAATTTATGTTAATGTCCAACACTCCCCAACATATAAAATGTCTAAGTTTCTATGCCATAGAATAAAGAAATATTCGTATTTCTTAGATCATACTTTGATGAATTCATACCATTTGGTTGAGATTGTCGATAAATGTGAGCAAAATGAAAACGATAGATTGGTGAGATTAGA
This sequence comes from Eudiplozoon nipponicum, assembly GCA_029291075.1. NCBI lineage: Eukaryota > Metazoa > Platyhelminthes > Monogenea > Mazocraeidea > Diplozoidae > Eudiplozoon > Eudiplozoon nipponicum. Next base: position 7,301 of record JAQBSW010009258.1, on the reverse strand, counting down.
TGTGGTGTCATTGTACACAAATATACTAGTACCCAAGGCACTAGATTATTTTCAGCGTTTCCTGGTTGATCATCCAGTAATATTAGAAGGAAGCAAAATGACGATGAGACATGTCATGGAGATGATGGACATATATTTGTCCCCCACTTATTTTAAATTTATGAATGAATTTTATAAGCAGATTAGAGGTGTTCCAATGGCAGTTGTCCCATTGGAACACCTGTCAGTTCCAATGGCTAATACCTTCATGCATTACATGAAGAAAACTCTCTTAGATATAACACCCCTAAATCCTAAATTTTATATACGATATTTAGATATATTAGTTATTTTGAATCACGGAGAGGATACAATATACGTACTTTTTTAAAAGAGACCGTTACCCTAGGTATTGAACTGCCCAACCCAAAGAAGAAAGTAGAACCATTAGACACATCACGAGTATATGAAATTCCATGTAACGTCTGTAACCTGATGTATGTAGGTGAAACCAAACGTCCAATTAGGGCAAGAAGAGAGGGAACATAAAACCGTTTGCAAGTAAGGCCATGTTTTTAGATCGGATCTTGCACGCCATAAAGTAGAGGCAAGAAACTCAATTAATTAGGATAAGTGTAGACCTATATAAATTTGTGGCCGTGGCAGATCGATTAGATTGATTAGAGAATCCATAGAAATTATATCGAGAAATGACATCTCGAATGAAACAGCAGTATAAAAATCACTAGGTCTGAATGAGAAACTCGCTCAAGTAAAAGAATAAGAACACTGGACTGATATAAACTTATAGAGGTGGAGGGGGAGTAATTCAATATCTTCTAACTTATTATCAGATTGTCTTATAATTTCATCCTTGATTACTTGTTATCTTATTTAATCTATGAACATACGTACTGTTTTTTATGTAGCGCATTTAACAAACATTTATCTATGCATGATGTGGAGGTTTTTTAAAGGCAAATTTACTTTGCACTATTGCTAGTATCTTTCTTTATCAGGTAATTTTTTAATTTCTTTTTCATACCTTTTAATTTAATTTTCTACCCTTTTGAATCACTTAATCCGTTTCTAATTTAAATCTGCTAACCTTTAATTGTTTACTGTATTCATAGTATCTTCTACTCTCCTCACAGGAACGCAACTCGCAATTACTTCATTTAGGAAAGTACGTGTAAAATAGGTCTGACGTATGCATTTAGATAATCACAGTTATCATTTTAGTTTCACCTGACTGACTGTTACACGTGCCTGCAATTACATGTAAAAGATTAGGTCTCAGTCTTATGTAAACTTTCACGCACATACACACAAACATACAGACTTGACATACGCTTATCCAGCAAAAAGTCAGATGTTGCTAAATCGCTGTAATTTCACTGGGATGAGTGTACACGTGCAGTAATTGATTACTCCTCAATCCAAAACAAACGAGAACACATACACGCAGGCATGACGTACGCTTATCAAGCGAGTTGTCAGTAATTGTCATTAAATCACTGTAACCTAATTTCTAAGAGTGTATACATACAGACAAACACACAAACCAGTTTGATATACAGTTACCCAGAAAAACAAGATATGCTTAAGAGATCTAACAAGAAGCTTAAATGGGACAGTTTAAACGAAAATTTTCCACTTGACATGCTAATTGTAATTTGTGTGTTATTTTTTTTCCAGTAAGAAGATCTCCATATCCGGAGGCCGAAATATATGGCGAATTCATGATGACAGTTGATTCAAACATTTCGGTGCGGAATCCTAAAATTAGGTAAAAATCGAATAATTTGTTTACATGTAAACAAGCAGGCTTTATTTTTCACTAAAAAGTGAAAAAAGTAAATTACTTTTGTATACATTTCAAAATAAACTTAGTATATAGGCAAACCGCAATACGATAGACTTATTTTAATTAAAGTTGCAAATCTTGCTTACGCAAATAATATTTTCTGCGTTTAGTAAATCAATTTAGCAAATTTTTTATCATATTTCTAAAAATGTTTTCCTGATCAAACTGCTACAAAACGCGGATTACTAACCATACCTATCGTGATTTTCTATAAATTGAAAGAAAGCATAAATAGATAAAGAAGCTACAGGGAATGAAAGGTTTGGAGCTAAAATGACCATTAATGTTGAAGTCAAGTCACTGAATGCAAAAAGCGTAACTCATGATGTCAGAGAGGTTAAGATAATGCATGCCGAAGAAAAGGTTGAAGTTGCTGAACAAGATATGTAAAGAGTAGCAAACATGGAGGAAAAGTTTACAAATAAATCAGCAAAAAAATGATAGCAAAAGTAGCCCAAAAGACTACAAATAAGGAAGAGAAACCAACAATAAAGCATGATAACAAAGCTCATAATAAGGAGGTCGAAATAAAAAGCCAAACCCAAATTGGGCAAATGCCAGCTGTGGAACGGACAATAAAACAGTTGAATGAGGAATAATGTAAAAAAGAAATTGAAAATGTTTTGGCGCAAGAAGACAAAATTCAAGCTGACAAAGAGACAACAGTACGTATATTTGCAAAAAATCATGCACGAGTAGAAGTAAATTTACAATTACAATTCACTAATCAGAAGAATAAGACAGACAATGATGCAGCTCTAAACTACCTAGACGAAAAATACGCAAAAACTGTAAACCGGTTTGGGAATTTTCGCTGCAAGAAGATATGCATACTGTTGCAATAGCGGCGACTGAAAACATATTTTCGAAAAATACTTCAAATACACCTTGGGAGTTACAAATATTATCCGCAAATAAAGTTATAAATAAAATTGACAGAGCAACAGATCGAAGTTGATGTAAATTGCAAAAATGAAATTGAACAGATTGACAACATTTTGGGTCATGGAGACAAACTTCAAACTAGAGATGACGCAGAACAAAAACCGTCACATCAGTACGATGCAAACCCCGATTATCTGCTTAGAGAAATTTTGTAGCATGAAGATATAAATGAGAAAATTTATGACTTGGAGGAATTTTGTGAATACGATCAAAAAAGTCAGCATTAGCTAGAATAAACAGATAAATATATCAAATTTTTCATTACGCAGAACGGCACCGGTCCCTGGACAATTATTCCACCACAGTGGAACGGCTGCAAGGTAATTTGTTATCTAAATAGAAAATTCTGGCAAGCGATGTGATAAATTTGATGTTTGAAAACTATGAAATAACTGAGGAATTGCCAAAATTAGATACGGTAGGCGAACTTATGTGTTTGGCAGATGATATGCTGGAAGAAATGTATGATATTGCTACCGATCAATTTGAAGTGCATTTGGTAACAAAATACTTAAGTAGTTTGACAACGAGGCACAACGTTAGCTATTGACGCGAAACTATGAAGTTACTGCGGAACAGTTAGAACTGTATTTGGCAAATGAAAAAATAGATCGCGTTGACTGTCAGCGGTTGAAGGATAATTATGAAGTTTCTTCGGAAACCTAATATCATATTTGACTCAAGAAATTAAAAAGCACACTGACAATGAGGCAGAATTTCAATTGATTAAGGAGATCAATGCAATTACTTCAAAACAGTTGCACAAAGATTTGGCAAATGAATACATAAAAAAGACTATCAGTAATGCAAAACATCAATTGCTGGAGAAAAATTACGCAATTGCTGAGAAGCTTTTATATTTGGCTTGGGCGTGTGAATACAGAAGTGAGGCTGGCAATAAAAAAACGACGCCGATTTTTGACGCAAAACTATGCAGTCGCTCGGAAAATATTGGAAGTACACCACTCTTTTAAAGCCAAATTTGACGCTGAAGATGAGAGAGAAGCTAAACTGCTGGACAAAAAGCATGTAATTGCTAAGAAACTTTTACGAAGATATTAGCTTAATGAGTTAAAAAAAACATGTTACCGATGAAACGGAGGCTGAATTGATTCAGGTGAACCTTGGATGAATAACAACAAAATTAATCTTTCAACTAACTATTCTTAATTAAACTAGCTTAGCTTATCAGAAGACCAAGAAATCAACATTTAAAAAGATCATCTTTTCAATGCACAAATGTTTTAGTAAAATATGAATGAACTTACTTTACTTTACTTTACTGCGGCTGACTCCTTTTGGAGGATAAGCCGGCTCTAGTGACATTTCATGGAGTTTCTTGGGAATTTTTTACAAGTGGTGTTGTGTCAAGGAAAACGAAGATCATTTGAATGATTTAATAAAAATAAATTTCAGTTGAAAACATTCAGTATTAATGAAGTTAGAGCGAGAATTCTACTGTGTTATTCTAATGAAAAATTTATATAATATTATTAATTTAAAGTATAGCTAACTTACAGGTGTTTATTTAAAGCTCGCAAGCTTGATTTACGAAAATAGTTCCCACCATCCGCGCAATCAGTTATTATTTAATTGTATTGCCTATACATACGTGTGTGTAGCGAAAGCTGCAAAACAGTGAATGTTTCTGACTGCAAAGAAATAGTGCAGCCGACATTTCTAATTAAGTAGAATGTAAGTGAGACTACTAGAGATGGGAGATGTATATGTAATTTTCCTTTCCATATATATGTAATGAGGTCTGATACTCGCTAGTCAGTTTGCCGTTGTATTCTGATGATGATCATGGAAGTTCGAAACGCGTCAGTGCATGCGACCGGCGGTAGTTTTGTTATGTTGTTCGGCGACTGGTTAAATAAAAGGGGATTTGTGTGAACTTTAAGTTTGTAAACTTGTTTTACATAAATGTTAGCATCACCCAGGCATTTAATTGCTGTGCAATTGGATTGGTTATACGTATGTGTATGGCGATGGCTGCAAACAGTTAATGTTCGTGACTACATAGAAATCTGCAGCCGATATTTCCAGTGAAGTACAATATATGCGAGACTACTAGATGTATGAGCAGCATATTCAATTTTTCTTTCCAAATATATGCGATGCAGTCAGATCCTCGCTAGTGAGTAAGCCATGGTTCTCTGATGGTAATCATGAACGTCGAAACGCGTCATTGCGGTCGACTGGCGAATGTTTTGCTATGTTGTTCGACGACTTGTTAAATACAATTGAATTTATGTTTATTTCTAGCTCGGAAACTTGATTTGAATAATTGTTTAATCCACCCGCGCACTAAATCATTGTTTAATTTTATTGCCTATATATATGTGTTAGGCAAAATCTGCAAAAAGTTAACGGTCGTGACTGCATAGAAAGTTGCAGCTTACACTTCCAGTCAAGTAAAATCTGTACGCGACGACCAGATGTGAGAACCGCATATCCAATTTTTCTTTCCATATATATGAAATACTGTCTGATCCTCGCTAGTCTGTTTGCTGTCCTACTCTGAAACTGATCATGGGAGGTCAAAACGCGTGAATGCGTGCGATTTACGGTAGGTTTGCTATGTTGTTCGATGACTGCTTAGTTGGAATAGGAATGGTGTTTCATTTAAGTAAGCCCTTTTGCCAAGTTCTTATTTAACTAAACTACCACTCAAAATTTCAAAAATGTCTTAAAAGACATTTCAGCGTGTTTGGATATAAATTTTGTAATAGTTAAAACGATGTAAATTTGTCAAGATGTTTCACTGCCTAAATGATTCAAATTAAGATTATGATATATTCAAAAAAATTAAATTAGTAAATGAAATGGGAAAATCAAAATTAATTAAATGATACGACTGCGAAACTTCATATATATATATATATATATATATATATATATGCTATGGCAGCAGCAGGCATTCCAAAAGGAGTCAGCCGCAAAGTAAAAGTATATATAAAGTATATATATATATATATATATATGTTATATGAAAGCCAAAAAGTGACTAATGTTTCACTACCGTGTAACCATAAGTCGTTTTGGTTATATGTGGACTGTTAAAGAACACTATGTCGCCTATTTCTAGTGTGGATTGTTTGTATTATGCATTTTTCTTCTATCAGATAGTCTTCCAACCAAAGAAATTGAACGAGATGCTGGTAGACATTTTTTTCTTCAGTACCGCGCTTGGTACGCTTGCTCACATTCTGTCAAACAAATTTTACAATAATAATTATATATATACCGCAAATATCATCCTTTCTACATTTTAGTTAAGATTGCATGAAATTGGAAAACAAACCAATAGAAGCCAGGATAGCAGAAGCTTTGAGCACTCGGACTAGCACCTTACATGGTCAATTTAATATATAAATTAACTTGATTACCACGAGTCTTGGTCTTGCAGCTAAAGATTTGTCAGCTATACTTTGAATTGGAGGAATTCTACGTATTTTCTGCGGATAAACATAACATTTACTGTTAAAGAAACACTACGCAATTTCTGTTGAGCAACACAAATATATTTGACATATGAATGCAGATATGCAGTTGACAAATATAAACAAAGTCAATTATTGAAGAAAAGCTATTGTGGAAGTCAATAACTAGCTGAGAACTTCCAGGGAGCGTGCCGTGCTACATTACTAAAAAAAACAAAAAAAATGTTTTGCAGGGAGCAGTTACAGAAAGTGGCACATAATTGGGCCCGCGAGACGTTCACCGTAAAATACCTGGTAGAGTTTGTGAATATTATCAGAGTTTAAATATCCCAAAGTCCTTCTACAAACTAGCTATTTGTTTTATTTTGTTGGGATAACGGTACTTTTAACAGATGAATGTGAACAAGGGGAATTGATGAAGATTATTTTTTTAGTTTCTGTTCGAAGTCTTGGATGTTTCTCGTTGGAGATCTATGGTCACACCGAGAAGGTTGGCACAGGTAGAAATCCGATTAATAGATTATAGATAACATGTGACTGGATGCGCGAAAACGAGAATATTGACATGATCGCAGAATATCCCAATTAGTGACACAGCTTGGTAAACACAAGTTCGACGGTCGATGTAGATAGTGCAGTAGAGAAGGCGAAACCAGTCACAGAAAGCAAGCAGGGCGTTATATACTGCGTGGCAATTTTATCGAGCATATAGAGATGCGAAGATGCACGTAGTAGGTCAAAGGATGTTTCGGCGTTTTCATTAGTCCAGCGTGTTACATTTTCATTTTGTATTTGAAAAAATGCAAGCAAATTCATTTGAAGCATGACATAACCATATACAAATAAAGCAATATTTATTTATGAACGTTTGGAGATGCCGTTAATTATATGAAGAAAACTAAAAACTATCAGATGTTTTTCAGATTTGCCTAGTTTTAGCTGTCGAACGTTATGTTTTGCTATCGTTGGCTTTACTATACATTCTTTTTGACATGTTTTGACGCCACGTTCGCGTTACCATTTTTCTGGAACATACATATCTGTTTATTAGCATTTGATTCTTC
>JAQBSW010009257.1:0-29802 GCA_029291075.1 Eudiplozoon nipponicum | reverse complement strand
TTAAAATCTTATATCACATCATTATTTACTACATATTTCCACTTCAATTACACAATACAGATTTAAGCAAATTGGAACCTCGTTCCAAAACCACAAAAACACAACAAAACCAAACAAACCAAAAAACAAAAACAACCAACACCCAAACACCACAAAAAAAAACAACCTTTTGTTTTTGTTATAACTTATGCTACTATGTCACGGTAATCAAAATTCAAAATGATAAAACAAAACCTTGCTGTACTTATTTTATTTAAACCGGAACTCTAATGTATACAATGATGTATGAGGATGCCATAGCAACAAATTAGTTCAAATATGAGCAGCAAGTTCTAGATGGAGGAGAGTAATGTCATAGCGACGCTTAGGTGAAAGATCAAAGAAGAAACAGAGATAGTATGGACTAACTAACGTTTTCAACTAATCAGCACAATGCGAAGTTAATCAACTCTAGAAATAATTGCATAAGTGACTAAAATAATTCTATATCTATATACATAATATCTAAATATAATATAAAACATTTATATATATATATATAAATATATATATTATATATTTAAAAACGTTAGTCACACTTATATCAATATTAAAATACATGTCATGTATAAAAACATATATATAAATATAAGCAACGTATGAGACCAACATCTCCAATCATATATATATATACATTATAATAAATATATATTATTATCACACTTATATAAATAAATAAAATACAAATAAATATGTATAAAAACATATATAAATATAAGCAACAGTGTGACATATATATATATATATATATATATATATATATATATATACAACTTTCTGAGTATATATATTATATATATATATATATATATTATATATATAGAATAAACCTATATCTACCGATACCTATCTATATATATCACATTTTGGTTCTTTAAAAGGATACTTATAGCTGTTAAATGAATATTTCTCTAGGCAACGATTCATTATTAAGATATTCACCTTACATAAATATATAAAATAGAACGCGCAGTCGCTTATCTAATGTCCTTCTACGAACCCTTGCTAAATCTGTATTCCTATCTGGAACATTCTTGAGACAGATAAGGATATAGGAATTGAAGTGGCACTCATTCGCGATCAGTGTCTGAAGCGAGTGTTTACTTAGGTTCCCACCAGTTCCGCAGCCTCCGTTTTCTGACCGTAGCCAATGCTATCATTAAACTATTGGGCCCAATGATTTTTCTACCGATGTTACAGGCATTACACCTTTTCCTGATTTTATTTCAATTGACTCTCTCATTAGTTAGTTAATCTGTTGCGGTTGCATCACGCGATGCGTTTACATCCTCCAGTCATTTCATGACCGTTTCCTTCGAATGCCTAGCTAGGTCTGATGAATGTGTCCCTATTTGCAGGCTGTCTTGTGTTCACCTCTACTAACCGTTATAGGTCGCCTGGTTTCGCCTAGTATACCTGAGATTACATTTTGCAAGGTATCGCATATACTCCTGATGTCTCGAGTGGATTCTAACTCTTTCTTTTGGTTAGGTAGCTTATTGCCTATAGTAAGCGATCGTCTTAAAACTGTTTGAATCTTGTATTTAGCTGCTATTCTTCTAATTTTCCTGCTTTTGAATCAGGTAAGACCATAATTTTTGTTTCTTCTATGAGTATTAAATCTCTGTAACAGCTCATCTAATAATCTAGCTATTATACTTGACGGCTCATTCAGTGAATATCTATATCCACTATTCTAAGACTCCTTAATATCATGGATTTAAGAATGCCTATTTTCATTCCATATGGGTGATTTGATATATATATATATATATATATAAATCAGTTTAATTGAAGCATGTCATGATTGTTACGAAAATATATGAATAGATGTAGATGGTAGCTGAAGATTGAGCCTCTTCCTAAATACTAGATTTTCACAATGGTTGCTTTTCTCATAAGCAGGTAAATTATGACGTTGGTATCCTTTACGTGTTTGGTTATGCTGGATATAGGAATTGTTTTAAAGTCGCACTATGCATCATTTTATTATATGTTGTTTCATTACGCCCACGAACGGAAGAACGCACTGTCGGATTGCCTCCACCCACATTACTAGGCCAAGGAATGTGTGGATTTTGAGCAAAGCGCCGACTTTAATTGATAAGCAACCATGCTCAATGCGCAAACGTTTATACGGACATTGACCCAGGTCTAAGTGTAATGTGACACAGAAAAATAACAAAAATAATCATCCAATAACTAATTAAAACTTTAATTTTCGAACGTTAATTGTTTTATGTTTTGCATTATGTTAAACTAATATATATATATATATATATATATATATATATATATATATATATATATATATCAATCGTGTGAACCAAGTAAAAAATTTGAAGATTTGAAAATATGGATATACTTATGATACTATTATTTATTAAATTGATCAATTATTTAGGTCACCTAAATGGCCAGAATGGTATAAAGGCAGAGAGAGTGTGTGCGCATAGTCTAAGATAAAAGCTTTTTTGTTTGCATACCGAAAATATGCGTTCTTTTATATGAACACGGTTTACTGATATTCTCTGTAACAATGATATGAACCCGACAATATTTATCAGTTTTTCTAAAATTCGAATTATTACAGTTGTCGTGACCTATTTGTGAGAACTGGGACAGTCGAAGTCAGATTTCGTTGAGTGCAAAAACGGTAGAAGGGAGGAGCCTGCTGAGTCAGAAATATGATGGTGGAGTAACTTGTAGTAGATCAAAAGGCGTTGACTCCTAGAACCTGTCACTTCAGAAAAGTCGTGTTCTCTCAAGTCGATTGACATCAGTTAACAAATTTCTCGATAATCATGACATTCATTGCTATATATATATATATATATATATATATATATATATATATATATATATATATATATATATATATATATATATATATATATATATATATATTGGAATGGATTTAATTAGTTATTATGTATGCAATATCTTAATTGTTCTGATTTCCTGCGTTCAGGAATACACATGTTTAGATTCTAATAAAAGGATACGACATGTAAAAGAAATAACGCCGATTCCCGGTGCTTTGCTGAAGAAAGCCAATCTGAAAGTAAAAGAGAAATACAAAATGAGCGTTGCATTGATATGAACGATAATAGTGGTAAATGCGAACTAATAAATTAAAAGTAAAATAAAGTTAAATAAGGCACTACAATGAAAGTCATCAAGTTAAAAAAGCCAACTAACAGTTATATTAAAAGAAAGTAATTTCTAACTTACGGCGAAAACTTTTTTTCGGCAAATTCTTATTCATTTAATTAAACGAGCATCGGTTGCGTGTGCGCTGATACCAATTAATATAATCAAGGTTGCGATCTTAATATAAGCACCTGACCCATTAATTACTTACATATGTTGCTATAAACTAAGAATTTTATAGTGCAGAAAAGGCAAACTGACTTTTCTATATTTTTACTTCAATTGGAAATGCGGTTCTATCACATCTTTGTTTACTGGCGACGTTTCGGTGCCTATTTTCCAGCACCATCATCAGGCAACACAACACTGATCACAATAGCAGATTTAAGCAAATGTGGTAACCTCGTTCCAAAACCATTCTATTTATATATATTTGACTCAACACTATTTTAATCATAGAATTTGTCTCAGTAACTAAACTCAATATATAACTTTTTATAATTAGCAGACCAATCATTACCTCACCTATACCTCATCTCATCTCGTATGCAGAATATTTTAGGGGAGAGAGACAGTATCGAACCTTTTGTTATTTGTTATAACTGTATTGCTACTATGTCACGGTAATCAAAATTTAAAAATGCTAAAACTAAAACCTTGACTAGCATATACTGTATTTTATTTAAAGCCGGGAACTCTAATGTATACAATGGTGTGTGAGGTATTGCGCACATAGCAACAAATTAGTTCAAATATGGAGCAGCAAGTAACGTAGATGGATGGAGAGTGAATGTTATATCGACGCTTAGGTGAACGATTAAAGAGAGAAAGATAGAGATAGCCTGGACAACTAACGTTTTTCAAAAAGCTAATCGTAAGCACATTGCGAAGTTAATCAACTATTGGAACTAATTGCATAAGAATATTTGCTCATATGACTAAAATAATTCATTATATCTATATACATATATATCTAAATATAATATCGTAAAACCTTTATATATATATATATATATATATATATATATATATATAGAGAGAGAGAGAAAAAGGACCATTGATAATTATTAAATATGAATAATTTCTATTCTTATTATATATTTATTTATTACGTTAGTCACACCTTATATCAATATATAAAATACATGTCAATATGTATAAAAACATATATATGAATATAAGCAACAGTATGAGACCAACATCCCTAATCCTATATATATATATATATATATATATATATATATATATATATATATATATATATATACGTTTGCATATTTCAAATTATTATTTTATTCTTTTCTTACTGTTTTTTTATTTACCAATTAATCAAATTGTATATTTATTTATTCACACCTTATATAAATATATAAAATACATATAAATATGTATAAATACATATATATATACAATCTAAGCATCTACTGTAAGTAATATATATATATATATCATACATATATATATATATTCACACCTATATATATAATATATAATATATATATATAATATGTATAAAACATATATATAAATATATATCAACAGGTAGTGTGTCATATATATATATATGTTATTGCATATATATGTATATAGAATAAATATATATATATACAGTTAGACCTATCTATCTATACGTCAATCGACCACATTTTAAAGTTCCTCTTTAAAAGACACTTGCTTGCTGTTAACCATGAATATTTTCTCTAAGACCACTAATGGTTCATTTTTTAACGTTATTCACACCTTATATAAATATATAAATATTTATAAAACATATATGTATATATAAGCAAAAGTGTGAGTCAAATGTCTTCTAATCATCAAAATATATATAATCTCCTAATTATTGATAAATCTATATACCATCCTCTGAGACATTTTTTGAGGAAGATAAGGATCAAAAATTAATAACGGTCTAGGTCATTCACAATCAATTTTCTATAAGCGGGGTTTCTTACTTAGGTTAACATTTAATTCGGGTTCATCTGCTGCCCGTTTTCTGACCCTAGAAAATGCTTCATTAAATATTGGGCCTAATGATTTTTCTACCGATGTTACATTCATTACATCATTCCATGATTTTATTTCAATTGACTCTCTAATTAGTTTAGTTAATCTATTACGATTGCATAACGCGATGCGTGTACATCCATCCCAGTCTATTTCATGCCCCGTTTCTTTCGAATACCGACCTCGATCTGATCTTTGAATGTGTCCATATTTGCAGTCCGTTTTGTGTTCCCCTCTACGGACCTCTATCGAACGCACGGTTTCGCCTATATACCTGAGCTTGCAATCTTTGCAAGGTATCGCAAATACTCCTGATGTCTCGAGGGGCTATACTTTTTCTATTTGGTTCGGTAGTTTATCGTCTATAGTAAGCGATCGTCTTAAAACTATTTTGATATTGTATGTAGCTGTTATTATTCTAATTTTCCTGCTCAATTTTGAATCAGGTAATACCATAATTTTGTGCTTATCCGGTTCTGTTTCCTTCTTTACTTTGTTTATTATGTTATTATTAAATCTCTGCAACATCTCATTTAATAATCTATCTATTATACTTGACGGATAGCCGTTTAGTTCGAATATTTCCCTTAATCTCCTCATTTCCTTTTCTCTATTTTCTATATCCACTATTCTAAGACTCCTTAATATCATGGATTGGTCTGTTAATTGCAGATAGATGCAGATATATATATATATATATATATATATATATATATATATATATATATATATATATATATAAGCGTTGTTAAGGCAAGTTTTCATGCATATTGAGTTTAGTTTCTGTGACAAATTCTTTTTTTAAAACCATTGGCTAGTCAAAAAAATAAATAAAACGATTTCGCAATAAGGTTACCACATTTTCTTAAATTTTCTATTGTGAGTATTGTGCTGTGTATTGTGGCCTGATGATGGTGCTGGATTGAATGCAGCGAAACGTAGCCAGTAAACAAAGATGGTATAGGACCGCATTTCCAATGATTAGTATGAACGATATTGAAGTCTTCGGAAGAAAGTGACGAATACAAAGACAAAACAGATTCATACGTGGAAATTGTGATCAATCGGATCTTTGTAAAATAATTAGTGCAAAGCTACAACCCGTGTACGCAAAACGTGGCATTGCAATATATTATTGCCAATTAAATTTTCCCTTCTCATAAAATAACATATTTAACGTTAAAGCAATTGTTGATTGCACGCATGACTGGCGGTAGTCTCGTTATGTTGTGCAATAGAATAACTAAATTATTATTGATTTTTAGAGAAAGCCCGCAAACCTGATTTAAAAGGAATAACGATTCTGTGATAAATTAGCCGTGTTTCCAATTGATATCGTTACAACGTTTTAATAACTTTCGATATACTCCTGACCAGATAATTAATATTTGAAACACTTTATCACTTTATTCAAATCCAAATCAACGAAAATTACGTAGAGAATGTTAACATACTATGATAAAAATATACAAAAAATTATGCTTCATCATAATCATGGATAAAAATACAAACTTCGTTAGTGACTGGTGCTTCACAGTAGCATAACCAGGAGAGAGACCAAATTAAGAGGGACACAACAAAACAACAGAAAAGTTTAAAGAAAGTGAATGACTATAGGGATTTCGGTAATTTAAATATGTTTACCACGATACAACACAGAAGTGAGGAAAACTAAACCTCTACAAAGCATCATTATGACCAAATCAGGTTAAAGGTAATGCAAAATCATACCCTATATAAAATAATTAAAAATTTAAATATATATCTATGGTTACGATGTATATTGGAGGCAGGAACTTATAGTGTGATGGTCAAGATTGTCTTTATGCATCAATCGGTTATACTAGAAGGACTAAAGCGCTAGGAGAGCTTCTCGAACCAGGCAGACCAATGTTTAGAGTTCAGACTAACGCAGTCTCAACTCATACTAGGAATAGGCGACCGGATGTCCACTTATAGTCCACACAACTTGAGTTCAGATTAACAATGTCAACTCACACTACGAAGTGGCAACCGGATGTCAACCTGCAATCCACACGACTTGAGTTCAGATTAACAGTCTCAACTCCCACTAGGAAAAAGGCAACCGGATATCTAATTATAGTCCACACAACTTGAGTTTAGATTAAGTCTCAACCAAAACTAGAAATAGGCGACCGGCTGTCTACATCTAGCCCACACATAACTATTTTTTAAGGCAATGCGGCAATGCTCCAACAATACTTTTTGTTAGTAATACCACACATACGCAAATTAAGGTAAATCGTCTGCGAAGTGGACTACAAGAAGGATTAAAGAAATTTAACCGAAAGTGACCCGATGCATTTCCCCTGGACCACACCAGGGCTAACAAAGGCGTGCGAAAGTCAACTTAGCGTAAGTTTGGCGAGAATTATGTTCCTGTAAAAGGAAATAGAATCACCTTTCTTTTTACTTACACAGAAGTTAGCGCATGATATCAAGCGTGATGTCAACGGCTAAAACAATCTATCGGCGTAACATTTGTTTTCAAGACAGAAGTGTCTCATTATTAGATGTAAAGTCCATAAGAACGCGATCAATATAACCAGCAAGGGTGATTCGGCCATCAGGTCGGAGATTTCAAAGGTTAATGCGATTTAATATGGCTAATTTAGCTTATCATCAATACAAAAATGAAATTAAATGTCAAAACTACGGCTCACAAATTCTGAAAAAGAAGTAAAGGATATAAAATTTTGCTCACTTAATAGGGGCAATGGCATGTGAACAATCCCGAAGGACGAAATCACTATCAGACAAACCAAAACGAATATTCGAACTGGACGACGAATTTTTCATCTCAGAACAGCTTCTTTGATCAATAATTGAAGCAGCTTTTCCATTCCTTTCGTCAGAATCATCAGTTGCGTTAACATGATGACGTTCGTGCGCCACATCTTTGTTGTCACTAGAAGAAGCCAGCATAAACCTGGCAGATTCATTCACATGTGTACCATTATCGCTAGGCTGAATACCTCCCTCAGCACCAGCTATACTTACATCATTCGAAAGGATCTGTTAATCGCAAAAAATAACAAATTTAGATTATGAAAATGCAGAACAGTCTTAAAAAGCGAAAGATGAATATTGCACACTAATATTTTCATTAATTAATCACGTGAGAAGTATTAAGAAGTCATAAAAAATTTTGCACTCGATGCAGCCGAGCTCTAAATGCTTTAGCATAATATACACATAAATCAGACAACTAAAGTATGTGCTATTTACCTTTGTATCGAATCGCTTAGATGACGGGGCTTCTAAACGTGATCCAATTGAAAAGTCGGTCGACAGTAAACCAGTTTCACTGACAGGAACTTGGGATCGAGGATCGACAACTGCGGCAGTCTTCACCAATAGCTGACCTAGACAAACAGGTGTCAGAATCAAATTTTTTTAAAGTAACAGGGATAATTAAATTTTTTTATAATAAATGAGTTTCCCCCTAGTCAGAAAAGTTTTAAAATAAGTTTCGAACGAGAACACCATAATAGGCATAATTTAGATGGGAATGTGTACCGTGTGTTATGGCATTCATGATTATGAAACAAGAAATGAGGACTTGAAAGTTAAGCGAATAAGCATATATTGTACATTTCAAGAACCAAAGAGCAGAGGAAGTTATTTTCTAATATGTGAGGCATCTACAAGAACTGATATATATATATATATATATATATATGTATGAGCCGATCGTACATGGGCTAACGGGGCTATGGCGGTGGTGTCACCAGGGCGTGGTGGATTTCCGACCGGCAATCGGATCTCCTATAAAATACCACATGAGCCCGAAGACGGCACCATGACTCGGCGTGTGTTCCCCGCCACAAAAGGGTTCAACAGCCACAGGATTACATGGACTCCTGGACAGTACCCCGTACTTCCGAATGGCGAATGAGCTCTCAACAGCCACCGGCAACCATGCAACTTACTGCTGCCTTGCAGACTGCGCTTGGATGTGCAAAGGCTAGAGGTGCGTCCTCGATCAAAAAGCCGAGTGGTGAGGGGACACCACTTGTACCAAATTCCCAAGAAACTCCATGAAATGGGAGCCGGCTTATCCTCCAAAAGGAGTCAGCCGCAGTTAAGTAAAGTAAGTATATATATATATATATATATATATATATATATATATATATATATAATCAAGTGTACATCATTCCTTAGTTTTATAAACATGGCTATGGCGCCCACAGATCTGCAGTATCCAGTAGACTCCAAGCATCATTGGACAGAGGATGTCATGCAACTAATGATGGGGTTCACACAATGAAGTACGAATCTATAATAAGAATTGTATATCATTCACTCATGTCAGTTAAGCATGACTATGGTGCCGATTTTGCAGCCTACAGATTTACATTATCAAGTGGGCCCCTCAAGCATCATTGGACAGAGGACATAGTATCAGGTAGTTTTTATGTTGCCGTTACCGATACGACTACTAGAATTACGGAAATAAAAACACGTGCCATCATTTAGTGAAGACCAAATGCTAAAAATCGTGTTATTTCCGCATCGTAATAATGCTTAATAGAGACCTGCTAAGATTGCTGTGACAAAACATTACAAATAGCAACACTGGTAAAACAAAAGTTATTATTAATCCGTCATGTTTTGTTGACCAAAGCCTGTTGAAGCACCACAAATTGCTTATTAATATTCTAGCCGACTCGTCATTATAGTCTGATTTATATAATGTAGGCTCATTTACTCACAACATCAGCACGGTTCATCCAATTGGTCTGCAATGAATGACTATAAATGAAAAGGATAATTGCCTTCCAATCTAACAGTCCACTGAATGTTAAAGAGGCGAATCAAAGAGCATCTCGGATAAAACACAGCTGGTCAATTGCAGAACACTTCCAAAATAGCCAAAAAGATTGTTTATATTTATCATAATCTAAGCAAGGCATATTTCCATGATTTACTCAAAGCAGGAAATTAAGAGGAGTTACGCAGTGTTAGCATTCAGTTGCAACATAATTGCGCTGCATCTATAAGGCAAAAAAATATTTATTTGAATTTGAATGTACGTTTTCAGGTAATTCCTTTTCATCGCCTACGTTTTTAAAAATATGCTACAGTCGAGTTGGGTTTTGGAAAAAATGCTATCCCATTTAACCACGATGCTTGTAAATGTTTAGTTTCCAAATAAAAGTAACATTAATTCCCAGATACGAATTTCCAAAAAATAATTTTATCAATAGTTACCCTCCACATTTTTTACACATCGCACTAGGAATGGGCGACCTAGTGTTCATTTACAGCCCACACATAACCTTGAATTTCAAGGTTTTGCGGCAGTGAAGCATCAGTGTATTATGGTGGTGTAATGCTGTGAGTAGTAGTAGTTTATACACATATAAACCCATTGACATAATAAAATCTGTTGTGAATGCTTGTATATTTAATAAGGAACAGGAGTATAGTAATATACAAAGTAAAGATGAAGATGCAATGAAGCGCATAGACCATTGCCTTCAGCGTTGGCAATTACATACTTTGCAGCTGACCTAGTTTTCATTGCATCCACAACCAAAATTACTCTACCCAGTGTGCAAGGCAAAATTCTACTGCAATCTACATCTAATGTTATCTGAATTTTTAATTTTACCCGTGGGAAATCCTATTTAGACAGATGCAGCACGAGATTAATTGTACGCTTGTCAGAGCACGTACCAACGTGACGCATGCAAAACAAGATGGATGATGCATGTAAATCTATAATTAAATACATTTAATCCTTTGAAAATGCGATAAATCAACAAAACGCATTTTAATTATGATCGCCGCTAAATGTTTGAGCATTGTTTCATATTTGAAGACTATCGCGATAAACAGACATTGTCAAAAACTGCAAAAAAAAATTTTTTTCGTGCACTGACGTTACAATTGGGCTACCATGTCCCAGGCAAAGCTGAGTTTAGTCGAATTATTTATTTTAACGTTCGGAATTGATATTTATATATTTTTTATGTATTTTCTAAGTGGACAATTCTTTTTATAGATGCGCAAGATTAATTCATTTTGTCTCGTAAAGCAATCGATAAAATAGAACGAAAGCGGTTCAGAAAGATATACAATGTGTCATTCTAAACTCATATATGGGAATAAACACTTCTCTTATTAGAAACAAAAACTGACTTTTTAATTTATCCAATATAAAACTGCCTCACAAATAAGTTTTGATAGAATGCGCATTGCATGTCTCAATTTACATGACTAATACACTACGTCCTAGAATTAGAAACAGTATCATCAGCCACTAGGTCTGTGGCTAACAATCGACTAATACTTTAAATCAAGTTTGCGAGCTTGAAGTAAACACCGACCCCATTGTATTTGTTAAATCGACTAATAATTCGTTTTAAAATCTAACAAAATAACTATCTGATTCAATCAATATCAAACGGAAGTAGCAACACTTATTCTCCGTCAACGAAACACGAGATGAGCCCTATATCAACAGCATGCAGATGCGAATTTCCTTCTTGTAATTTTTGCCTCATATTCAGCAGGTCCGTCAGGGAAAGTTGCAGCCAGTCGGCTTGAAAACAGTCACACTACATTGGGACACTAGCATCGTCAGAAGTACTTGTGAAAAATACATCGCCTATTTGGCAGCAGTTCACCGAAAGAACGACCATTTAGAGGTGACAACAGTCCAACACCTGATAAACATTGGTAGACGAAGTGCAGTCCAGAAAAAAAGACCTGGTAGTTCCCAAAACAATGAGACTACGGAAGAAAATTTGCATAGCACCCTAAGGTATGCTTAGAATCAAATGACTCAAGAGAAAAAAGAAGTCTGGGAAATTTTGCCCTAAATAAGGATTTATAAAGTCCAAATTCAGAATTCTTAAACGGAAAGCCTGTGAGTAAAAAATTGAATAATGGAAATTATGTTTCAGTATTGCCCATGCTTTGGCCTTTAAAAGAGGTACGACCAATGAGTTCAAATTTGTCAGGCATCCGGTTCAGCAATTATTGGTGTGGGTGAGAGATGCACTAGTGCATTAAGCAAAGCAGGATTATACCGTCATCGAAAATGAACTAGTCACAGTACAATGGGCCCCAAAAAAAGTCTAGATATTTTGGCATCGTTGGGCATAGAGACAGCAATACCGATGGCAAAGCAATAGTGCATTGAAGATCACTAGTTATAAGAAAAATAAATGGATGCATCAGATTATTTAAGCGTTCGAAGAATACGATGTAACGATTCAGTATCGAGCTTTTACCATGAATGAAGCAGCCAATGAAATCAGCAGAATTTCTACTTTCGGGCATCCCAATTTATCAAGGTTCGCGAAGAACAGGGCAATGATGTTACAAGCCAAGAAGTAGCCAAGCTGTTAAGAAACGGATCATCGGTTGCAATGCCTTACAAAGCATTGCAACTCGCAAAATGGACTACTGGTTCAGAACGAAGAAAAAAGGTACAATGCCTTGTACTGAAGTCCACATGAAGGAAGCTGATTCATTTTTAGCACGGAACGCCGGAACACTTCGGTGCTGGGCGCCTCACCGATACAATGTAGCTGCAAATACATTGGCCCAGTGTGACAAGGTACTTGTAGTTACCGTCAATAGTGCACCACGTACCAACGTTGTAAGCCACAGGGAAGAGGAAAATTCACCTTTTTTGCTTTTAATTCTACAACACGAAATCAATGTTTGTACATCGACTTGGTGGATCCGACGCCTGTCGCACATGGCGGCACAACCTACGCACTCTCTATAATTGATAGATTTAGCCAATGTGTCGAGATTGCATCGCTGAAGCAAATCATGACAGAGAAAATTATAAGGTGCTTAGAAAAGCACTGGCTCAATTGATTTGATATCCTGGAGGTTGTTGTTATCAATCAGGGTGCATAGTTCGAGTCGAAGGAATTTCATCAAAGATGCAAGAACATTGACATAAATCATTTCTAAGCTGCAACTTGTCATCATCAGGCTAATGCGACGGCCGAACGTGTGCAAAGGACAACGAACAAGACTTGTCAATAGTAGAGCGACGAGACGCCTGCGTTCTAGCGAAGCAGTTATTTTTAGCAGTGAAGGAATTCATTGTATTTAACCAGTCATCGAACAACATAACAAAACTACCGCCAGTCGCAACACACTGACGCGTTTCAACCTTCCTTGACTGGTTAAATAAAATGGGATTGGTGTTTTATTCAAGCTCGCAAACTTGATTTAAATAATTTTTACCACCATCCGCGCAATAAATTATTGTGTAAGTGAAAGAATTCGCATAAGAGAACCAACTCACATGAATGAATGCAATATGCGTAAACTAATTATTATTGTTCACTTGCACAACACGAAAGTCGGTCTTCTCCTTACGCGACTTCTAAAGTATGGCATTTCAGAACAGTGTTAGTAATACTGCGATTGGTGGGAAATAATATTCCATTCACCAAAGTTAGCTTCATCAACCAAATCGTGTGATCAAAATTTTAATCCGCAACTAACCACCCACCCATCTAAACTGCTACTTGCGTATTAAAACTGAGCGCAGCGTCTATCCTGAAGAGAAGTGACTGCTTAGTTCTAGTATAAAAGAGCTTCAAGATAATATTGCTAACATGATTAGTTACAGCCCGAGGCACGTTACTCTCGAACAACCATTAGATTTATAATTAAGGAATATCTTAAACGCCGCTAAGCTGCCGGTCGCGATGATCAACTTCCGACCGTATTCAGTAATGTTGACGGCATAATCTATGGGATTATTTAAATCAAGTTTGCGAGCTTGAAGTAAGCACCAATCCCATTGTACTTAACGAGTCATTGTACTCTCATGGTGATCATGGAAGTTGAAAACGCATCAGTACGTGGGATTGACCGTAGGTTTGCTTTATTGTTCGAAGACGGGTTAAATACATTTGGATTATTTTTACTTCAAGCACGCAAACTTGATTTGAAGAATTGCTATCACCACCTGTGCAATCAATGACTGGAATACTGACCAATCATTTTCGCAAAACATCAAATAAGGAGATAGTACCACTTAAAGTGTGTCGATCTATATTTCTATCTTCAAAAAGGTAATGGTAATTCGTACGATGACCATTGTGGCTTAAGCTTGAATCAAGCCGTATTTTGGTTTTTTTCTTTGACTATCTAACGTCGTATCAGCACCTGGTCTTATACAAATACCAGAGAAGGCCAAGTCCTATTCCGGACTGGACGAGGTTGAATAGATAATAGTTACACCTTGAAACAAGTACCTGAACAGCGACATGTACATTGCAATTCCACAGTAGTCGTCTTTCCAAAATTCAAGGGTGCATTTGACTAGATGAATCTCAATTTTCTAATCAGGAAAGTTTCGAAATGTAGTGCGCTAATTGAATTTTTATATATTATCCGTGACGCCTTCACAAACACTAATGATCGTATTAGGGTCTACAATGAATTACCGAACAACTCTAGTACGAGCAGTGGTACCTGTCAGGGATATCTTCTCTCTACACTTGTTTTTGTAATGGGTGCCAGCATGAGCCAAATTTTCCCAAAAGTTTAAAATGGTGGCATCACTGTTCTCCTTCGTGGCTTCCTTAACCACGCTGGTTCGACTATCCAGTAGAGCATTAATCCTTCAACCAGTGCCAGATTGACGTACAAAATAAGAGTGGCAGGCTTTTACATGGCAGAATCATCTAAAGTCAACCATAAACAAATTGGGTAGTGTAAGGCACGTTAGTCAACCAGAATGTGGTTTACGTGCGCAACATAGTGTTTGATTGAAAACCCAATGCACTATGGTAGTGAATCGAGCTCAGTGACGAACTTCTTGCGGATTTCTAATAGAATCGTCCTAGTTGTCTTTCTTAAGAGGACAGAGTTAACTGCAAGGTTTGTCGTGTCTATAAAGCGATAAAGTGACAACCGAAAATAAGCTGTATTGCCGATGTCGCTCGCCTTAAAGATGACCCGACCATAATGGTTTTCTGTAGCGGTCTAAGTTGCCTCATTTCTGTGTGTTATCTAGGTAGGAAGCTGGATCTGAACTAGATCTTTCATTTCATAAATCATACTTCTTAACAGTTTTTGTGTAAAATTACTTTTCTTGTTATATTGAAGAAAGAACATTTTTCCTCGAGGGTATATGGCAGCAAAGCATCAGTTATTAAAGTCTACTGTATTGCTCTTTGTTATTGTGATGATCCTGCAGCTGCAGCTGATGATGACAGTGATTCTTCAAATTCTCAAAACAAAAGTGAAAAAAATTAATTCTAACTAATCCAATGAACGCTTCATAATCACTCAAGTTTACGATGCAAAAAACACATATTCCGAGGTGTGAATAAGAAAAAAACTTGATAGATAACATCGTAGCAGCTTCGCGTAATCTCTTACATTGATTTACTAGAGAAATGAAGCTCATCAAATAGTATTGCGAAAATAGAAACAACAATAGAAGACAAATAATTACTTGCTAATGTTAAAAATAACAAAACTGAACGGAATTTAAAATTGGGCAAGCGAAGCGCCGTTGCAATGACAATACTGGACAAAACCGCTTTAGAATGCCCAGTTTGACTAACCGCTTCTTAGAGTAATATTTCATCACAATTTAAGACATCACACTGAACTTTTAAAATAACAAAGTTCATCAATATTTGAGTTGAAGTTGTACTCAAAACGTTAAACCTTTTCAGCCAGTAGATTTTTGTATGGCAGAAATATCTATTCAACCACAATCACGAAAGGCAGTGCAGGACTCTTTTGTCTGCCATAATTGAGTTCACGTACGCACCATAAGTTTTGGTTGGAAACCCTATGCGAAATGGTAGCGAATTTAGCACACTGGCGACCGGATCCTATAATTCGTGATATCGGTTATTTGATCACGGCACACAGTACACTCACTAGAGGGCAGGTGCAAATCTGAAGAAGTTCAACCGCAAACAGGGTTTATTGGCGAGGCTGAAGTGAAGGAATAACCACTTATTTGATTATAATGTTCATGAAAATTCATATGCCTAGACCAACACATTGATGTTTTTTCTAAGCCGGCGTCTAAAGGTTGCTTCAGAATTACCGTTGATGAGATTATTTCTTTAGCGTGCCAGTTAGGACCAGGTTTTTCCAGAAATACACTTCTTGCATAAACTTTTATGTGCTTAAAATCGCGATTTCAATCGTCTGTCACATTTTTCTAAAGCATGGTAAAAAAACGCTTACCTCCAGTGTGTTCCTGCTGAATTGTACCTACAGTTTGCTTAGCGTTTTCATTACAGCTGACCAAAGGTGCAGTCGACTTCATCGACTTCGCCACAGACGTCTTGGACTGGTGTTTAGCTGGGCTTTTGCGTCCGTCAATGCCCGAAGCTTCGCATTGTTTGCCTGATTCAGAACTAACTTCTGAAGAGGCGCCCGGATTGACGCGACTAGGCGTAGCAGACCGCTCACGAGAATGGTGTTTACTGGAACGATGTCGTTTCTTTAAAAAAAGATAGATGCAAAAACAAGATAGGAAGTAAGTTCATAGTGAAAAAGCCGGCCAAAAATAATACAAAAATCAATATTACGCAGGACATAAAATAGAATACATAGAAGGGGCAACCTAAAACTAGGAAATGTCATAGAAGAAAAATTGAACACTCAGCAAATCGAATCTATCATAGTCATAAATGATGGGCAAAGAGGAAACAAGCAGTAACTTGGTTTAGTATATAAACCATAAAACTTGAACAAAGAAAACAAGAAATTTTCATATCTAAATTATTGTCACTTCTCGACAAATGTTTAACCTAAGCGGTAGTTTATCCTTCACGCTGCGAATCTCAATTACTTCACAAAGTGGCAAAAGACATTTCAGAATTACCGCCTTGTTGATATTCTTTAAAAGCTATTTACTTCAATTGCATTGCGAATATCTTCATAAAAAACGTAAGCTCAACAAATGAAACGAAAAAATTTAGATAGACTGAACAAAAAAACATTGGCATTTCATATTCTACCAAAAGGCCTCGAACACATTTTGAGCTGATCTCCGACAAAACATGAAGTATAAAAAATATTCTTTTTCAATACAAGCTTTAATAAAATTCATATTACCCTTTCAATGTGCAAATATAAAAATTTTTTATCAGATACAATAACCAGTTTTTCCCCATATATATATATATATATATATATATATATATATATATATATATATATATATATATATATATATATATATATATATATATATATGTGTGTGTGTGTGTGTGGATATGTGTCAAGTTTGATATACATGATGAGAAAATAAAAATAACTGGTTCATCTTTAAGATAAAAATTTCTTTATATCTTTGCACATGAGAAGGGTACTATCAAAATAAATATTCTAAGCGGCGAATCGATCGGATTTAACTATAAAACCTATATCTGCAAACACACACACACACACACGTCCTCATATAAATATCGGGCAAACGTTCCAATAAGATCGAACCAGGTTATAAAAAAATTGATCGTTTTCGAGAATGCCGACGCTAATACGCAGCGAATTAAAAAGTTCAGTTTGCGAGACCATAGAGGCAATATTATTTGTAAATTTTTATGTTTTTTATATACTGAATCTACTTAAACCAAAAATTAATTATAATATCAATTAAATTCTACTTGTTAAAACTAACTAATTTTCACACGAAGATGTTATATGAGAATACCCTAGTCTTCAGAATAATCTAATGCATTCGAATTGGACATACAAGGATGACTTCATTGCCTAAAAATATTTATTATGCAGCAGAAAATATTTATCTAAATAAATAAAATATAATGAATAAATTATCACATTTATAACTGGAAAATCATAACACATTTTGAAGGAAAATGTTTTCGCATGTCTGCTACATTCAGGTCTACTCTAATGGATGTTAAATTCATTTTTTTGGCCATTTTTGAAATGACCTTGATTTGGCCGCCGAAATGTTGGCTCCATGCTCTAACGGACGGATTGAATTAATCATTCTCGTGGACCAATTTCGCGCATTAGGATAACAGATTAATCACCTATTCTCATTAACTGGAGCCGAATGAGACAAACTATTCAGTGCTGAAAGTAATACTGGTCTCCTGGGGAAAAGTGATGCGGACACCCTGTGTGTGCATTTCATCAGCCTTCAAAAATTAATTCATGAAACAAGAGCCTTTATATTCCATTTGCCAGTTGATAAAATATATTTTGGTTTAAGCGGCACAAGCTATATTTATTTTATACCAACGATTTATATATATATATATATATATATATATATATATATATATATACATATATATATATGCTGTCGGTAAAACTCCAAAGATTAACCCAATCACAAGGCGGAGTCAGGGTCGTTTTATTGATACTGTGACTACATCTATAGCAAGCGTCGCCCATAGCCTCTCCCAAGCAAATTCGGGCCTCTTCTCTGCATCTGTCAGGAGTGCTTGAAATAAAAGAATAACGGGAAAGGGAGAATTGTAGCACCTTCAGAATACAATTATTCTAGGCAGATGATGGTCGTTTGCTCCGGTCGGTAGTCCATTCAAGGAAAAGCTAAAACAAATCAACGAGCAGTTGAAGCTAAATAGCCTTGAATGGAAGGGCATCTCAAAGCAGGTTGATTCTGATTAAAAATCATCCAGCTCCACTTGGAATGAATGAATTGGTGTTCATTTATGGCCAACAAATAAACAATTTATAATACAATCAACAAGGAAATTACACTGAATCAGTTATAAAGTTAGACAAAAATGGCCGACTTGTTTTCTTCGTCTTGCAGGATAAATAAGCGAAAACAAGCTACTGCAGATGAGCTTTGAAATTTGGAATTCAGAATTGAAAGCTCTTCATACAAATCTAGCGAAGAACCAACATCTTGCGTACCCGCCGTAGTTCCAAAGATTGTGCTAATGTAAAACTGTGCACCAGAGATCGGTTAGTTCCTGATGGGACTCAGTTCAAACAGTAAAAATTTTAAAGAAACTGTGCGTACACACATGAGTTCCGTTTATTGGTAAAGGAAGAAAACTGACAACGCTATCTATTCGTACGAATAATAAAATAAAAGCAGCTTTTGCTGTTCCTCGTATTCCGTTCGAGTCCAAAATAGTTTATCCATTGGCTTTCGGAACGTAAATGCTCTAACCTCACGAGCTAGGTTTCCTTTTCAAAGTGCCGAACTGAACAAGCGCAATTTCCAACTAGCATGTCAATGAAAGACCAGTATTTTTTTGAGCTCTCCACATTGTGTACTATTTGAGCCTAGGCGATTCTTCTATTATCCTAATGGTAAGTGATCTAGCCAGTTATTGGGATGACTTTTTAAAAACCAGTGTTACCAGCGAAAAACATACTTGATTGGAAAAGTAAAAATATGATTTTGATTTTGCTAGATTCCATGTCAGCAGTGCTGGTTTCGGAGCAGTAGACGTATACCCCGATACTGCTTATAAAGATAATTATTTAAAAAAGACAATCAAATTTTACCTCTGACCCTGCGCGGCATTCGAGCATCCTAGTGATTCCTGGTGATTCGAATACCAAACACAGATAAGACTGAGCGGGAAAAGTAGTTATAGGAAGTTTCACCTTGGTTAAAAATATCTGTAAAAAGAGTATTATACTTTGCAATCATTCCCTTCGCATTCATATGGTCGTAAACTCAATTTTCCAGCATAACAAACGGTATCTTGCTTAAGAAATACAGCAATGTGACCCATGCAGACAGGTAGGTTTCATGCCATCGTGTTCAGATCTATCACATTCTTTTACACAGACGATAACTATCTCCTGTTCAAAACGAGACAGCACATCACGGGTTTTCTACTAAATCAACTAATGAATCGAACCATTGTTCTGAAAGTCAAAATCCAATTGAAATTCTCCTCTATGCGGCCGCTCTTATTCCATCTAAACATCAGTACACTGGAAACAAATACAATTGCGTAGGATGCCTTCAGGGACACCTACGCTTTTGGTGGGCTGCCAGTAGCTACAATGGATAGCCTACCGAATAGTATTTCAAGCGCTTTAAAAGAAAAGCTTAAACAAATCTCGGTTTCCTTGTCTATGATAAATCATTTTTTCTATATGTACTGACACAGTATCTGTTGAGAAAAAAGAGATCATGCTTTGGTTCGTATGCGTCGCAAAACATTTGTTGCTTGTCACGAAGCGAATGAAGAACGCTGGCTTTATGATACTGATGAGCTGGAAACAGTGTCGAAGTGCCACAACCGATTTGCAATTTTAGCTCAGATCAGATGTATTACCAGTGCTCAGTCTGCTAAGATGTACGGCGCGATCAGTTTCTGAAGCGCAGTTGGTCAGATAATTCTAAAAGATCCTGAATCTGCCAGAGGGGATGGTTATGTTTCTTTATTTTTTATGTTTAGAACAAAATAGGGATTAGCACTAGCTTACTAAGGCAGAAGCGACAAAGGAACCAATTCCTAAACTACTTAAAAGATGCTTTTAAGTTGCCAAATAAAAAAATGTGATACTATCACACCTTTCAAATACCGTAGTAGAATTTTTTTCTGTTGCTTTAAAAATGGTCACTACTGTTTTCCTCGGGATGGGCGAAGAGCCAGATAGGCGAACTAGGCTAATCACGGTATGATTTCGGCAAAGAATAGGATGCGCAGATCAAATCCTCAAACTCCGCGGAACTGGAGTTACGCCACTGATATCAGCGGCCTGCCATTGTTGATTTTCTGGACTACTCAACCACTTTCGATTCTCTATCGCGCAAGATATGCTTAATGATGATATACAAGCCAAAATAGTAAAAATGCGAATAGCTTATCATAATGACTCATCGGCATGTATTCCCACAACTAAGTCTCCCCAAACCGTTTGTGAGGGGCTCTTATGATCGAAAAGAATTAATAAATACTCCCAGTCTATTTAAATACGTTGTCAATACAATCTTAACTGGAGTCACCGTAACACGACACGGAGGGAAGATCTGTAGCTGGGGCCGGATTGCTCAACTCAAATACATTGATGAAGTTATTTCGATAGTACAAGACGAAGACATACAGAGCACTATCAGATGTGCTTAAGACGTGTCAAACCGTCAATGTCTGAGTCCAAACGCAAAAAAAACGGTCGTCATTGTCAATTTTAATCCGGTGCCTAAGATCGTGCTAAATGGTGCGCTCCTGCCAGTCGTCCAGAATGGTTTTATCTAGGATTTCTAGTGACAAAAGAAGGATCAGCTTCTCTTGGGATTTCCAAATGTATTAGCTTTGCTACGACTCCTTTTGTAAATGTGTGCATAGGATTCTATTATGGAGCATCAAGTCCGTGGTCTTCAATTCAAGGACACTTTCAGTCCTCTTTTATTATGCGGAGTCCTTGGAGATGGACCACTGTAGCTGCTTGCATCGACAAACGAGAGTTGAGGTACTACTCAGAAGCTAAATTAACAAACCAATCAGTTCTATACAGCAGCTCTTCGGTATGCCATCACACTTAATCTTATTTTGCAGTGTCAATTGCCTTATTTCGAGCACTGTTTGAGAAGGCTAATTACACATCCTTCTCGCTAAAACACAGAGGCAACTACCGTAAATGGGTGAAAACGCAGAAGGGGTAGATGGAGAATCTATTAGCGGGATACTTTTATACGTTATCCAGGTCGCTTGATCCCGCCAAATAGGCGTAGACAGAATAATGGAAAGTCCAGACTATTTCTACCTTTCGACAAAGGCTACTCTGGAATTTAACATGCGGGAGATCCATAATTCTGTTTTGGCGGTATGAGATAAAAATAGCATAATATAGCAAATACAGTTCATCAATTAGACCGATGTCGTCATTATATGGAACTAAAATATTCAATAGAAATTCCGCAGCCGGACTTGACCCAATGTGCATTTGGTCTATTCTTTCAACTTACCCTTATACCACCGACATTTTGCATGACATTTTCTATTATAATAGCTACTGTTTTGGTTATTCTTTTCTTAAGGTTGATTGTAGTCGGTATCGCTCTCGATCTTAAGTTCCAACTAGCCATTTCCCATCTATCGGGATAAGACAGACACAGACATACCTGGGGAAATGGTATTAACTGAAATTAAAATGACAGGATTATATTATATATAGGTTATCAATATAAGCTAAACATTACATAAGATAGCAAACTGCACATGAGAAGTGAATGCATCCTCGTTAATTACAAACGAGAAAATATTCAAAGTAAGCGCAAGGAGTAACAATTTCGAGTATAGTCAATATAAGAAATATATTTAGTTTAAATGAGCCGAGAAAAATTCTCAATTAGTGACCTTCTCTAATTTAGCTTCAAAAAGTCTTCAACCATATACATTTGTGCTGTATTTATTCACGCACCAACATGTACCAAAACACACACACACACACACACACATATATATATATATATATATATATATATATATATATATATATATATATAATTGAAGTCTAATGGCAGGATTTTCATTATATGTATATCGTCAGTATAATATCAGAACTGTATCAGGTAGCATAGGCAATTTATCCAGTACACCATTTTCGTCCTTATTGGGAATTCTTCACATATTCTCAAAAATTCGTCGCGGCTGCAACACGAACCTAAGCATATTTTCTTCGAAGTCTATCACCCTATACATTGCGCCAAAAGTTTTACATACTACAAGCCCTTTGAAAGAATATGGTAACCTATATTTTTGATTATACTTTCTTACGAATGTAAATTATTTGAAACCTCTTAAGATCTGAAGTTCCAACTATATACTCTCGTCCATTATAATACAATAAACACCATATCACTTAGAGAAGTTACATTTATCTGAAGGTTAATCGCGATATTTTGACTATATAGGATGGCGCAATAGATAGAGTTCAATACTCAGAGTGCGTTGGTTCGAATCCAGTCTCAAGCAAATTAGAGACAGTAATTTAAGAACTCCCAATAATGACGAAATCGGTCTACTGGATACTTCCCTTGCTACCTCAATCAGTGGCCAAGCTTATACTAGCAACATATAAAATCAAATCCTACTATTAAACTATATACATGTATATATATATATATATATATATATATATATATATATATATATATATATATATATATAGTGTCTATTAAGGACACCGCGTGCGCTAATAAGACTTTAGGCTTGTAAGTCTTGGAATAGATAATATGGCTGAACAAAACACGATAGAAGAAAAGTAGCTACCTCTGAACCAGGTTGCAAATTGTTGCGTTGCTTGTTCTTCTTGTGCTGCTGGTGATTTCGACTGTGCTGGTGTTCACCGTGAGAAGCCTCCTGATTTTTCTTATGCCCATTTGAGGGCGATACGGAGACAACAGGGTTGTCGAGGACCTTAACAGTGTTAGCCAGTTCATGACTTTCTTCCGTGGAACTCATGCTCGTCAGCGTTGTAGGGAGAGCATTTTGAACCCGACGAGTTTGCTTCTTCTTCTTCTTCTCTTGGGCAACAAAACTGTTACTTCCCGACTTCTGCAGAAGAGCAAATCGGAGGAATAGTCAATTTTAAAAATAGTAAAAATGGACAAACAAAAAAATGAAAATGATAATAGTACGCAGAATAGAAAACCGAAATCGTTCTTCCATTTTTTTACATAATACTTACAAAAAAGACGCCTTTTTATTGAAATTGATTCAAGAAGCTACGAGATGGACGATAATTTTTCCTTAATATTTATTTTAAATTAACCAATATTATTAGTAATAAATTAAAATTCAATACCGTACGTGTGACAGCGATTCAAGTGAAACTATCACAGTGATCAATGCCTGTGGAACCACCACAATTTGCTTCAATATCCCATAATAACCTAGTATGCAGTCTGATTTATAAATGGCCTCCCTTCTATCGTTGACACAGTTAATTTAATCCGCTTAGATCAGCTGCACCAATTCCAAAAAGGACATAACAATCAAGTGATGGCTATACTAATAATATTTAGGGAAAATAATACAGAACATCGTTGGCTTATAAAGAATCATCGTGTAACTCTTGGCGACAATACTTCTCAATAAACGGTGTGCTCATATAGAAGCCCAGACATAACGTAGAATGCAAGCCAAAAGCACATGTACCGCTAGTTCCCACCGGTTTTCGGGCTGAACGCCAATTTGCCAAAAGCCTCGCTCTAGGCCAAGCACGCCAAACCACTTGCCTCCTACAAACTGTAGGAACAGATCGCGCAAAGCCGATATGGAATACGGGTCAGGTTTGATCACAGAGTTTAATTTCCGGAAAGCAGCCGCCTGTCGGAGCGAACCATCCTTCTTTGTAATTTAAACCATCTATTGCGTTAACTAACTCGCTGCTGCTAGTTTCTTTGGAGGAGCACCATATACTCTTGATGGTTCATAATTTTCGTCTAATTCTAGACATCGTTTAAAGCGATCAGCCGTTGGCCCGGGACATTCCCTTTAATTGAGAAGTTGGAATATAGCATTGTACTGATTTTGAAGCTATTTACACCATTGGGGCAGACGAAATGTCTACTCCTGCATGTCGACCTTAAGGAACACTCCACAGGGTATCTGGATATTCGCTACAACAAAAGACAAATGGTAAATATCCTCATTAAAAAGTTAGTGCACCATTGGCTAGCAGCCAACATCGACGCATCTGAAGCCTAAAAAATGGTTTTTCGTGGGTTTTACGTTGTTTAATGGCCTAACCATGGGTAATACCAAAACATCAGCACCAGTATCAAATTACATAATCACTGGCTGCCCGTTGAAAAGTTCTCGAAATTTAACTTTAATAAAAATCGTTACGTGTGGTAAAGTTTCATACACTTTTTCTTCGTCAATGGCCATTTCATTTCTAACAGAACGTAGGGAGCTTTGGAGGTCCTTTTCCCTCGACCCATAATTCTGAGCACACAAAGAATAACAAATTTGGACAGCACCGCGATTATCAATGTTCGTGAGGTGGAGAACCCTATTCTCCCGAGAACTGGCCGTTCCCTTGGAGAACTATACTGAATTGCTGGCTCCTATGTGATGTATTGGTCGCAGCTAGTGTCTTTATATATTGAGATTGCTTCCCAGACAGTGGGTGCTGCTGTCCATCCCGGACTCGCTTTATATACCGCGAAGAATTCCCATCAGGTATGCCCCCTGCCGGCTGTTGTAACGTGAATACGTTGTGCTGTTGTGGTCACATGGCCGAACTCTGTAGAGCTTGGTTCCTTCCAGGCCTCCTGGCATGCCATATCTTGTGGGGTCCAGCAGCATTAACATAATGCTCTCAGGCGATTATAAACCGGACAGACTTAGTTAACTAGGACAACCATCTCTTGTTGTGTGTCTTTGTATACATGGGCATCTCACGCAGTTGTGGTTTAAGTTTTTATAATTCTGAAGGCACCTCATGAGGCCTGGCACGGAAGTGATCGAATAATCATTTAAATTCTTCATATGACAGATCTACAGGAAATTCTAGTTTTACTTCAATTGCACGATCAACTAATTACTGGACAGCCACGTGCACATTAGGTTCTTCTAACGAAAAATCTTGCGCTCACACACAGGCTTCAAACTATTCGAACCCCAACTGTGGCATTTCCATATCTAGGTGTGAAAACATAAGCATAAATTCCGATGAAAGGCGGAAATAACTGGTCGATACTGATGTAAATACTGGCAGACATCCTAATGTTTTCACCTGGGCTCGGTCTCCAACAACATGATCACCAATATTAATTGGTCGTTCATTCGAATTCCATCAAAATTTACTATTATAGTATCAATCAGCTTAGATGTAATTATCCCTAACTCTGCAGTTTTGTTTGTCATTTATGCTGATAATATTATTACTCAATTTTCCAAATTAACAGACGAAGTTAGTGTGCTAAAAACAAACGCTTTATTTTTAATCAATTTTACAGGAGTTTAATCATATAACGCGCGTCCCTTTATTTAAATAAACTACAAACAATATTTATCACTGCGTATCCCATTCTGCAGCTTGACTGCTGCTTCCATCATTGTCCTGACTTTGCATCATCTTAATTCGTGCATTTCTGCGAGAACGTTCTGTTTTATAAATATCAGCCCGAAATAGGGCCATTGGAGGGTTCTCGACCTAAAGAATTGTCACTGCAACAATGATGATGGTGATTAGCCTGATAGTCAGTCCGCTATGTATCTGTACTAAAATACGCTGATTTAGCCAGACTGTCAGCTAAGTCTAGCAACTCTGCACCACTTATTTCTACCTCATACTATGATAATTAAGAGGTGATAATTAATGCTCTAAGCCGGTTTTCTCGCTTATCTTACGAGACTGCTTGCACAACACACTTAACGTACGAATGTGTTCATTGTGACTGCGTCGTGCCTTGAACATTAATCTATTCTGGAAGAAGAGAGTCGTAAACGGCTTTCGAAATAGAGAAGAAATGCATTGAGGTGCTGACAAAGATGCAGCATACAACAACTCGTTCCAAAGATACAAGTATGTATTATGTGTTGCAAACCTAGTAACAAATTAGTTCAGTTGTGACCAGAAGGATAAACCAAAGGCAGCATGAACGGAATGTATAATCTCATGCACATTCGTTTCGTGCTTACTGGCGACTCATCAGTAGGAGCCGGTATTACGCCTTTTAACCACTATATATTTGGTAGAAGAATGTGGAATAATAGGACGGTACAATCTCCTAGACGAATGTGTAAACCTGTAATAGTGAAGCTAACATAATCTGAAGTCAACGACAATACGACTTCATTGCTAACTCACACTATATAATATATATACCGAGTCTGTAAAGGATACTAACACTATGGCCATTGTGTTAGTAACTGATACCTTTTTTGAAATCAATGAGTATCGGATACTAACACTATGGTTTCCGAGTCGGTATACGATACCAACCTGATGGACATAAATTTATGCTAAAGTTCACCCAAATTGAGAATTACAACAATTTCCGAACACCTGTTACCCCAGTTAAACCATACACTCTGGCCTTCATCGATATCAGTTATCACATTTTGCGGTAAGCATGACATCATTCAATTCAATATATTACAGTTAAATACTGTTTGTTGCGAAGAACTAATATATATGCAAGTATGTATTAGGTTTTGCGAACCTAGTAACAAATTAGTTCAGTTGTGACCAGAAGGATAAACCAAAGGCAGCATGAACGGAATGTATAATCTCATGCACATTCGTTTCGTGCTTACTGGCGACTCATCAGTAGGAGCCGGTATTACGCCCTTTAACCACTATATAATTTGGTCGAGTATGTGGAAACAACGAGCTCATGAACTAGATAATAAATATTCGTTCACAATTTAAACCCAAGAATGACAAATATTGAATCAAGAATAAATGGAATTTAAAAAAGGAAGAGAAAATCTTGCTTCTTCAGTGCTAGATTCTAAAAACAAATCAGAACTCTTAGCAGAAATTCAAAATGCGAATTTCGGAACAAGCCACGCAAGACCGCGAAGCAAACCGAAAGCGCTTTGAGCCGCAACAACCTAAGTAGCTCATCTTATGCGGCCTATAATGCCAAAGATCAATACTCTGCAATATAAACCAGAATAATTTCTCTGTGACAAAAACAAAAACGAATAAGTATTTTTCCGATCAATTAGATAGACTAAGAGGAAAACGTTCAATTAATAAAAATGGTCTCATTTGAATTTTCCTTCTTACTTACGAACATGTCAATAGAAATAACAACGACAATTGTGTATGATCTTATTAAAAATGAATTTCCATTTATTCCTATAGACAAAATCACATCAACAACCGCACATTAGCCAGTAAAATATACATGCTATTTAAATTTGAAGGCAAAACTTTACGAAAGTTCAGTAGCGCAGCTATGGTAAAGTGAATTTCACTTCTGGTGGATATCTACATGCACAAGCGTGAACAAACGAGCCTAGAAAATATAACTGAACAGTGCATATTTTACAAAAGTTATGTAGGTGATCTACAGTTTTTTCACAGAAACAGCAGAGACGGCCGAAATAAAAAAAACAAGATAATGAAACCGAACCAGATATCAAATTAAATCACGAGATGGAGAATAAAATAGTGAATCGGTATTGGCAATTAATAGAAACCTACTTTAGCCGGGCAACACATCCAATAAACAATCAGTATGACAAAATCACACAAAAGAAACCCGATTAACAACCTAGAACACCAAATCAGGAAAATTTGCTTTAACACACAAGATCGAGGAAGAGCCAGGCTACCGGAGAAAGCTTTTACTTATGAACAACTACCCGTAACTTTTTATATATGTCAACACCAGATTACGTTTGATTCGTACTACAGTGGATACAACAGAAAAGTTTCGAGACGACCTGTCCGTCTCAATAATTGCACTAAGCCGAATTTCCGTAATGCGAATGTCAAAATTTCCTTCAGCACACAGAAAATCATAAGGTTGGATTCCAAGGAGTAATTACCGATTCTCTCCAGATTTTCCAGTCTGCACATATTCATGTATGAGTAGTTTCATTCCACGAGTCGATCATACTTCGTCATTACAGTGCGATCAATTGTTTACAGTCGTCAACACAACAGAATAATAAATGGTATCGGTAAAGATCATGACAAAATTTACAGCACGATTGGCTATGACCCACCCGCTATATGAATGCAACAAACTACACAACTATTACAATATATTATGAGTTAGCATTGAAGTCGCATTGTCGTTGACTTCAGATTATGTTAGCTTCACTATTACAGGTTTACACATTCGTCAAGGAGATTGTACCATCCTATTATTCCACATTCTTCTACCAAATATATAGTGGTTAAAGGGCGTAATACCGGCTCCTACTGATGAGTCGCCAGTAAGCACGAAACGAATGTGCATGAGACTATACTTTCCGTTCATGCTGCCTTTGGTTTATCCTTCTGGTCACAACGAACTAATTTGTTACTAGGTTCGCAAAACCTAATATATACTTGCATATATGTTAGTTCTTCGCAACAAACAGTATTTAACTGTATTACAATACTTTACAGAAATCGAGCCTCAGTTATTCTTGAAGCAAAAAGGTAAGACGAAGCGATTCATCTCCGTACGCAAATCTACTAATAAAGGCTTTTCATAAAACATTAAGCCTCACAACGCGCAGGTCATTAGTATGCTTCAATTTATATTAACGCAGTGTACATTAGAAATACTCTTTTTTTCAATAATTAATAACTACAAGATAAGAAGATGAGTATCGGATAATTAAAATAAAATCACTGTTCGTGGTTTCTAAATAACACCTCCAGAACACGTTATAAAGTACCCTTTTATACCAAATAAGGATGCGTGTTTGTACTTATACGTATATGCACGTTTGTATGCATGTAAGCAAGAATTTATTTGTGTATGATGTTTTATACGTATTTACTCAATACATTAAAGCCTGCCAACGCACAAGTCGTCTGTATGTTTCAATTTTCGTAACCGCAGTTTGTAGTAGAAATTTTATTTTACAAAAAATCAATAACTTCAACAGCATTTGCATACAGGATAAAGAGGAAAAATCCGGTGATAAGATGGCATCTCTGTTCATGGTTTCTGCATAACAT
>JAQBSW010009256.1:0-29802 GCA_029291075.1 Eudiplozoon nipponicum | reverse complement strand
TTATTCGGCAGAATAATTTGAGTAAATTCACGGAATATTCTATTAGTACTTTGTGTATGACCGCCATCTGTCCCATCGGTAAGTGCAAAAATGCTGTTATTGGGCAGAATAATTTGAGCAAATCCACGGAATATTCAATTAGGTATTTGTGCATGACCGTCTTCTGTCACATCGGTTAGAACAAAAATGCTGTTATTCGGCAGAATAATTTGAGTAAATTCACGTAATATTCTATTAGTACTTTGTGTATGACCGCCTTCTGACACATCGGTTAGCTCAAAAATGCTGTTATTCGGCAGAATAATTTGAGTAAATTCACGGAATTTTCTATTAGGGATTTGTATACGACCGCCGTCTGTCACATCGGTTAGTGCAAAAATGCTGTTATTCGGCAGAATAATTTGATTAAATTCACGGAATATTCTATTACGCTTTTGTGTTTGACCGCCGTCTGTCACATCGGTTACTGCAAAAATGCTGTTATTCAACAGAAAAATTTGAGTAAATTCACGGAATATTCTATTAGGAATTTGTATATGACCGCCGCGTGTCACTTCGGTTAGTGCAAAAATGCTGATATTCGGCAGAATAATTTGAGTAAATATACGGAATATTCTATTACGAATTTGTGAATGACCACCGTCTGTCACATCGGGTAGTGCAAAATTGCTGTTATTCGGAAGAATAATTTGAGTAAATTCACGGAATATTCTATAAGGAATTTGTGTATGACCGCCGTCTGTCACATCGGTTAGTGCAAAAATGCTGTTATTCGGCAGAATAATTTGAGTAAATTCACGGAATATTCTATTAGGAATTTGTGTATGACCGCCGTCTGTCACATCGGTTAGTGCAAAAATGCTGTTATTCGGCAGAATAATTTGAGTAAATTCACGGAATATTCTATTAGGAATTTGTGTATGACCGCCGTCTGTCACATCGGTTAGTGCAAAAATGCTGTTATTCGGCAGAATAATTTGAGTAAATTCACGGAATATTCTATTAGGAATTTGTGTATGACCGCCGTCTGTCACATCGGTTAGTGCAAAAATGCTGTTATTCGGCAGAATAATTTGAGTAAATTCACGGAATATTCTATTAGGAATTTGTGTATGACCGCCGTCTGTCACATCGGTTAGTGCAAAAATGCTGTTATTCGGCAGAATAATTTGAGTAAATTCACGGAATATTCTATTAGGAATTTGTGTATGACCGCCGTCTGTCACATCGGTTAGTGCAAAAATGCTGTTATTCGGCAGAATAATTTGAGTAAATTCACGGAATATTCTATTAGGAATTTGTGTATGACCGCCGTCTGTCACATCGGTTAGTGCAAAAATGCTGTTATTCGGCAGAATAATTTGAGTAAATTCACGGAATATTCTATTAGGAATTTGTGTATGACCGCCGTCTGTCACATCGGTTAGTG
This sequence comes from Eudiplozoon nipponicum, assembly GCA_029291075.1. NCBI lineage: Eukaryota > Metazoa > Platyhelminthes > Monogenea > Mazocraeidea > Diplozoidae > Eudiplozoon > Eudiplozoon nipponicum. Next base: position 28,373 of record JAQBSW010009256.1, on the reverse strand, counting down.
CAAAAATGCTGTTATTCGGCAGAATAATTTGAGTAAATTCACGGAATATTCTATTAGGAATTTGTGTATGACCGCCGTCTGTCACATCGGTTAGTGCAAAAATGCTGTTATTCGGCAGAATAATTTGAGTAAATTCACGGAATATTCTATTAGGAATTTGTGTATGACCGCCGTCTGTCACATCGGTTAGTGCAAAAATGCTGTTATTCGGCAGAATAATTTGAGTAAATTCACGGAATATTCTATTAGGAATTTGTGTATGACCGCCGTCTGTCACATCGGTTAGTGCAAAAATGCTGTTATTCGGCAGAATAATTTGAGTAAATTCACGGAATATTCTATTAGGAATTTGTGTATGACCGCCGTCTGTCACATCGGTTAGTGCAAAAATGCTGTTATTCGGCAGAATAATTTGAGTAAATTCACGGAATATTCTATTAGGAATTTGTGTATGACCGCCGTCTGTCACATCGGTTAGTGCAAAAATGCTGTTATTCGGCAGAATAATTTGAGTAAATTCACGGAATATTCTATTAGGAATTTGTGTATGACCGCCGTCTGTCACATCGGTTAGTGCAAAAATGCTGTTATTCGGCAGAATAATTTGAGTAAATTCACGGAATATTCTATTAGGAATTTGTGTATGACCGCCGTCTGTCACATCGGTTAGTGCAAAAATGCTGTTATTCGGCAGAATAATTTGAGTAAATTCACGGAATATTCTATTAGGAATTTGTGTATGACCGCCGTCTGTCACATCGGTTAGTGCAAAAATGCTGTTATTCGGCAGAATAATTTGAGTAAATTCACGGAATATTCTATTAGGAATTTGTGTATGACCGCCGTCTGTCACATCGGTTAGTGCAAAAATGCTGTTATTCGGCAGAATAATTTGAGTAAATTCACGGAATATTCTATTAGGAATTTGTGTATGACCGCCGTCTGTCACATCGGTTAGTGCAAAAATGCTGTTATTCGGCAGAATAATTTGAGTAAATTCACGGAATATTCTATTAGGAATTTGTGTATGACCGCCGTCTGTCACATCGGTTAGTGCAAAAATGCTGTTATTCGGCAGAATAATTTGAGTAAATTCACGGAATATTCTATTAGGAATTTGTGTATGACCGCCGTCTGTCACATCGGTTAGTGCAAAAATGCTGTTATTCGGCAGAATAATTTGAGTAAATTCACGGAATATTCTATTAGGAATTTGTGTATGACCGCCGTCTGTCACATCGGTTAGTGCAAAAATGCTGTTATTCGGCAGAATAATTTGAGTAAATTCACGGAATATTCTATTAGGAATTTGTGTATGACCGCCGTCTGTCACATCGGTTAGTGCAAAAATGCTGTTATTCGGCAGAATAATTTGAGTAAATTCACGGAATATTCTATTAGGAATTTGTGTATGACCGCCGTCTGTCACATCGGTTAGTGCAAAAATGCTGTTATTCGGCAGAATAATTTGAGTAAATTCACGGAATATTCTATTAGGAATTTGTGTATGACCGCCGTCTGTCACATCGGTTAGTGCAAAAATGCTGTTATTCGGCAGAATAATTTGAGTAAATTCACGGAATATTCTATTAGGAATTTGTGTATGACCGCCGTCTGTCACATCGGTTAGTGCAAAAATGCTGTTATTCGGCAGAATAATTTGAGTAAATTCACGGAATATTCTATTAGGAATTTGTGTATGACCGCCGTCTGTCACATCGGTTAGTGCAAAAATGCTGTTATTCGGCAGAATAATTTGAGTAAATTCACGGAATATTCTATTAGGAATTTGTGTATGACCGCCGTCTGTCACATCGGTTAGTGCAAAAATGCTGTTATTCGGCAGAATAATTTGAGTAAATTCACGGAATATTCTATTAGGAATTTGTGTATGACCGCCGTCTGTCACATCGGTTAGTGCAAAAATGCTGTTATTCGGCAGAATAATTTGAGTAAATTCACGGAATATTCTATTAGGAATTTGTGTATGACCGCCGTCTGTCACATCGGTTAGTGCAAAAATGCTGTTATTCGGCAGAATAATTTGAGTAAATTCACGGAATATTCTATTAGGAATTTGTGTATGACCGCCGTCTGTCACATCGGTTAGTGCAAAAATGCTGTTATTCGGCAGAATAATTTGAGTAAATTCACGGAATATTCTATTAGGAATTTGTGTATGACCGCCGTCTGTCACATCGGTTAGTGCAAAAATGCTGTTATTCGGCAGAATAATTTGAGTAAATTCACGGAATATTCTATTAGGAATTTGTGTATGACCGCCGTCTGTCACATCGGTTAGTGCAAAAATGCTGTTATTCGGCAGAATAATTTGAGTAAATTCACGGAATATTCTATTAGGAATTTGTGTATGACCGCCGTCTGTCACATCGGTTAGTGCAAAAATGCTGTTATTCGGCAGAATAATTTGAGTAAATTCACGGAATATTCTATTAGGAATTTGTGTATGACCGCCGTCTGTCACATCGGTTAGTGCAAAAATGCTGTTATTCGGCAGAATAATTTGAGTAAATTCACGGAATATTCTATTAGGAATTTGTGTATGACCGCCGTCTGTCACATCGGTTAGTGCAAAAATGCTGTTATTCGGCAGAATAATTTGAGTAAATTCACGGAATATTCTATTAGGAATTTGTGTATGACCGCCGTCTGTCACATCGGTTAGTGCAAAAATGCTGTTATTCGGCAGAATAATTTGAGTAAATTCACGGAATATTCTATTAGGAATTTGTGTATGACCGCCGTCTGTCACATCGGTTAGTGCAAAAATGCTGTTATTCGGCAGAATAATTTGAGTAAATTCACGGAATATTCTATTAGGAATTTGTGTATGACCGCCGTCTGTCACATCGGTTAGTGCAAAAATGCTGTTATTCGGCAGAATAATTTGAGTAAATTCACGGAATATTCTATTAGGAATTTGTGTATGACCGCCGTCTGTCACATCGGTTAGTGCAAAAATGCTGTTATTCGGCAGAATAATTTGAGTAAATTCACGGAATATTCTATTAGGAATTTGTGTATGACCGCCGTCTGTCACATCGGTTAGTGCAAAAATGCTGTTATTCGGCAGAATAATTTGAGTAAATTCACGGAATATTCTATTAGGAATTTGTGTATGGCCGCCGTCTGTCACATCGGTTAGTGCAAAAATGCTGTTATTCGGCAGAATAATTTGAGTAAATTCACGGAATATTCTATTAGGAATTTGTGTATGACCGCCGTCTGTCACATCGGTTAGTGCAAAAATGCTGTTATTCGGCAGAATAATTTGAGTAAATTCACGGAATATTCTATTAGGAATTTGTGTATGACCGCCGTCTGTCACATCGGTTAGTGCAAAAATGCTGTTATTCGGCAGAATAATTTGAGTAAATTCACGGAATATTCTATTAGGAATTTGTGTATGACCGCCGTCTGTCACATCGGTTAGTGCAAAAATGCTGTTATTCGGCAGAATAATTTGAGTAAATTCACGGAATATTCTATTAGGAATTTGTGTATGACCGCCGTCTGTCACATCGGTTAGTGCAAAAATGCTGTTATTCGGCAGAATAATTTGAGTAAATTCACGGAATATTCTATTAGGAATTTGTGTATGACCGCCGTCTGTCACATCGGTTAGTGCAAAAATGCTGTTATTCGGCAGAATAATTTGAGTAAATTCACGGAATATTCTATTAGGAATTTGTGTATGACCGCCGTCTGTCACATCGGTTAGTGCAAAAATGCTGTTATTCGGCAGAATAATTTGAGTAAATTCACGGAATATTCTATTAGGAATTTGTGTATGGCCGCCGTCTGTCACATCGGTTAGTGCAAAAATGCTGTTATTCCGCAGAATAATTTGAGTAAATTCACGGAATATTCTATTAGGAATTTGTGTATGACCGCCGTCTGTCACATCGGTTAGTGCAAAAATGCTGTTATTCGGCAGAATAATTTGAGTAAATTCACGGAATATTCTATTAGGAATTTGTGTATGACCGCCGTCTGTCACATCAGTTAGTGCAAAAATGCTGTTATTCGGCAGGATAATTTGAGTAAATTCACGGAATATTCTATTAGGAATTTGTGTATGACCGCCTTCTGTCACGTCGGTTAGTGCTAAAATGCTGTTATTCCGCAGAACAATTTGAGTAAATTCACGGAATATACTTTTAGGAATTTGTGTATGGCCGCCGTCTGTCACATCGGTTAGTGCAAAAATGCTGTTATACGACAGAATAATTTGAGAAAATTCACGGAATATTCTATTAGGAATTTGTATATGACCGCCGTCTGCCACATCGGTTAGTGCAAAAATGCTTTTATACGACAGAATAATTTGAGTAAATTAACGGAATATTCTATTAGGAATATGTGTACGACCCCCGTCTGTCACATCGGTTAGTGCAAAAATGCTGTTATTCCGCAGAATAATTTGAGTGAATTCACGGAATATTCTATTACGAAATGGTGTATGGCCGCCGTCTGTCAGTTTGGTTAGTGCAAAAAAGCTGTTATTCCGCTGAATAATTTGAGTAAATTCACTGTATATTCTTTTAGGTATTTGTGTATGGCCGCACTCTGTCACATCGGTTATTCCAAAAGTGCTGTTATACGACAGAATAATTTGAGTAAATTCACGGAATATTCTATTAGGAATTTGTGTATGACCGCCGTCTGTCCCATCGGTTAGTGCAAAATGCTGTTATTGGGCAGAATAATTTGAGCAAATCCACGGAATATTCAATTAGGTATTTGTGCATGACCGTCTTCTGTCACATCGGTTTGAACAAAAATGTCGTTTTTCGGCAGTATAAATTGAGTAAATTCACGTAATATTCTATTAGTACTTTGTGTATGTCCGCCTTCTGACACATCGGTTTGCTCAAAAATGCTGTTATTCGGCAGAATAATTTGAGTAAATTCACGGAATTTTCTATTAGGTATATGTATACGACCGCCGTCTGTCACATCGGGTAGTGCAAAAATGCTGTTATTCGGAAGAATAATTTGTATAAATTCACAGAATATTCCATTAGGAATATGAGTATGACCCCCGTCTGTCACATCGGTTAGTGCAAAAATGCTGTTATTCGGCAGAATAATTTGAGTGAATTCACGGAATATTCTATTAGGAATTTGTTTGTTGCCGCCGTCTGTCAGTTCGGTTAGTGCAAAAAAGCTGTTATTCCGCAGAATAATTTGAGTAAATTCACGGTATATTCCTTTAGGAATTTGTGTATGGCCGGCGACTGTCACATCGGTTAGTGCAAAAATGCTGTTATACGACAGAATAATTTGAGTAAATTCACGGAATATTCTATTAGGAATTTGTGTATGACCGCCGTCTGTCACATCAGTTAGTGCAAAAATGCTGTTATTCGGCAGGATAATTTGAGTAAATTCACGGAATATTCTATTAGGAATTTGTGTATGACCGCCGTCTGTCACGTCGGTTAGTGCGAAAATGCTGTTATTCCGCAGAATAATTTGAGTAAATTCACGGAATATACTTTTAGGCATTTGTGTATGGCCGCCCTCTGTGACATCGGGTAGTGCAAAAATGCTGTTATTCGGAAGAATAATTTGAGTAAATTCACGGAATATTCTATTAGGAATTTGTGTATGACCGCCGTCTGTCAGTTCGGTTAGTGCTTAAATGCTGTTACTCAGCAGAATAATTTGAATAAATTCACGGAATAATCTATTAGGAATTTGTCTTAGACCGCCTTCTGTCACATCGGGTAGTGCAAAAATGCTGTTATTCGGAAGAATAATTTGAGTAAATTCACGGAATATTCTATTAGGAATTTGTGTATTGCCGCCGTCTGTCAGTTCGGTTAGTGCAAAAAAGCTGTTATTCCGCAGAATAATTTGAGTAAATTCACGGTATATTCCTTTAGGAATTTGTGTATGGCCGCCGTCTGTCACATCGGTTAGTGCAAAAATGCTGTTATACGACAGAATAATTTGAGTAAATTCACGGAATATTCTATTAGGAATTTGTGTATGACCGCCGTCTGTCACATCAGTTAGTGCAAAAATGCTGTTATTCGGCAGAATAATTTGAGTAAATTCACGGAATATTCTATTAGGAATTTGTGTATGACCGCCGTCTGACCCGTCGGTTAGTGCGAAAATGCTGTTATTCCACAGAATAATTTGACTGAATTCACGGAATATACTTTTAGGCATTTGTGTATGGCCGCCCTCTGTGACATCGGGTAGTGCAAAAATGCAGTTATTCGGAAGAATAATTTGAGTAAATTCACGGAATATTCTATTAGGAATTTGTGTATGACCGCCGTCTGTCACATCAGTTAGTGTAAAAATGCTGTTATTCGGCAGGAAAATTTGAGCAAATTCACGGAATATTCTATTAGGAATATGTGTATGACCGCCGTCTGTCCCGTCGGTTAGTGCGAAAATGCTGTTATTCCACAGAATAATTTGACTAAATTCACGGAATATACTTTTAGGCATTTGTGTATGGCCGCCCTCTGTGACATCGGGTAGTGCAAAAATGCTGTTATTCGGAAGAATAATTTGAGTAAATTCACGGAATATTCTATTAGGAATTTGTGTATGACCGCCGTCTGTCACATCAGTTAGTGCAAAAATGCTGTTATTCGGCAGGAATAATTTGAGCAAATTCACGGAATATTCTATTAGGAATATGTGTATGACCGCCGTCTGTCCCGTCGGTTAGTGCGAAAATGCTGTTATTCCGCAGAATAATTTGAGTAAATTCACGGAATATACTTTTAGGCATTTGTGTATGGCCGCCCTCTGTCACATCGGGTAGTGCAAAAATGCTGTTATTCGGAAGAATAATTTGAGTAAATTCACGGAATATTCTATTAGGAATTTGTGTATGACCGCCGTCTGTCACATCGGTTAGTGCAAAAATGCTGTTATTCGGCAGAATAATTTGAGTAAATTCACGGAATATTCTATTAGGAATTTGTGTATGACCGCCGTCTGTCACGTCGGTTAGTGCAAAAATGCTGTTATTCCGCAGAATAATTTGAGTAAATTCACGGAATATTCTTTTAGGAATTTGTGTATGGCCGCCGTCTGTCACATCGGTTAGTGCAAAAATGCTGTTATTCGGCAGAATAATTTGAGTAAATTCACGGAATATTCTATTAGGAATTTGTGTATGACCGCCGTCTGTCACATCGGTTAGTGCAAAAATGCTGTTATTCGGCAGAATAATTTGAGTAAATTCACGGAATATTCTATTAGGAATTTGTGTATGACCGCCGTCTGTCACATCGGTTAGTGCAAAATGCTGTTATTCGGCAGAATAATTTGAGTAAATTCACGGAATATTCTATTAGGAATTTGTGTATGACCGCCGTCTGTCACATCGGTTAGTGCAAAAATGCTGTTATTCGGCAGAATAATTTGAGTAAATTCACGGAATATTCTATTAGGAATTTGTGTATGACCGCCGTCTGTCACATCGGTTAGTGCAAAAATGCTGTTATTCGGCAGAATAATTTGAGTAAATTCACGGAATATTCTATTAGGAATTTGTGTATGACCGCCGTCTGTCACGTCGGTTAGTGCAAAAATGCTGTTATTCGGCAGAATAATTTGAGTAAATTCACGGAATATTCTTTTAGGAATTTGTGTATGGCCGCCGTCTGTCACATCGGTTAGTGCAAAAATGCTGTTATTCGGCAGAATAATTTGAGTAAATTCACGGAATATTCTATTAGGAATTTGTGTATGACCGCCGTCTGTCACATCGGTTAGTGCAAAAATGCTGTTATTCGGCAGAATAATTTGAGTAAATTCACGGAATATTCTATTAGGAATTTGTGTATGACCGCCGTCTGTCACGTCGGTTAGTGCAAAAATGCTGTTATTCCGCAGAATAATTTGAGTAAATTCACGGAATATTCTATTAGGAATTTGTGTATGGCCGCCGTCTGTCACATCGGTTAGTGCAAAAATGCTGTTATTCGGCAGAATAATTTGAGTAAATTCACGGAATATTCTATTAGGAATTTGTGTATGACCGCCGTCTGTCACATCGGTTAGTGCAAAAATGCTGTTATTCGGCAGAATAATTTGAGTAAATTCACGGAATATTCTATTAGGAATTTGTGTATGACCGCCGTCTGTCACATCGGTTAGTGCAAAAATGCTGTTATTCGGCAGAATAATTTGAGTAAATTCACGGAATATTCTATTAGGAATTTGTGTATGACCGCCGTCTGTCACATCGGTTAGTGCAAAAATGCTGTTATTCGGCAGAATAATTTGAGTAAATTCACGGAATATTCTATTAGGAATTTGTGTATGACCGCCGTCTGTCACATCGGTTAGTGCAAAAATGCTGTTATTCGGCAGAATAATTTGAGTAAATTCACGGAATATTCTATTAGGAATTTGTGTATGACCGCCGTCTGTCACATCGGTTAGTGCAAAAATGCTGTTATTCGGCAGAATAATTTGAGTAAATTCACGGAATATTCTATTAGGAATTTGTGTATGACCGCCGTCTGTCACATCGGTTAGTGCAAAAATGCTGTTATTCGGCAGAATAATTTGAGTAAATTCACGGAATATTCTATTAGGAATTTGTGTATGACCGCCGTCTGTCACGTCGGTTAGTGCAAAAATGCTGTTATTCCGCAGAATAATTTGAGTAAATTCGCGGAATATTCTATTAGGAATTTGTGTATGACCGCCGTCTGTCACGTCGGTTAGTGCAAAAATGCTGTTATTCCGCAGAATAATTTGAGTAAATTCACGGAATATACTTTTAGGAATTTGTGTATGGCCGCCGTCTGTCACATCGGTTAGTGCAAAAATGCTGTTATTCGGCAGAATAATTTGAGTAAATTCACGGAATATTCTTTTAGGAATTTGTGTAAAGTGCTGTTATTCGGCAGAATAATTTGAGTAAATTTGCGGAATATTCTATTAGGAATTTGTGTATGGCCGCCGTCAGTCACATCGGTTAGTGCAAAAATGCTCTTATTCGGCAGAATAATTTGAGTAAATTCACGGAATATTCTATTAGTACTTTGTGTATGACCGCCATCTGTCCCATCGGTAAGTGCAAAAATGCTGTTATTGGGCAGAATAATTTGAGCAAATCCACGGAATATTCAATTAGGTATTTGTGCATGACCGTCTTCTGTCACATCGGTTAGAACAAAAATGTCGTTTTTCGGCAGTATAAATTGAGTACATTCACGTAATATTCTATTAGTACTTTGTGTATGTCCGCCTTCTGACACATCGGTTAGCTCAAAAATGCTGTTATTCGGCAGAATAATTTGAGTAAATTCACGGAATTTTCTATTAGGGATTTGTATACGACCGCCGTCTGTCACATCGGTTAGTGCAAAAATGCTGTTATTCGGCAGAATAATTTGATTAAATTCACGGAATATTCTATTACGCTTTTGTGTTTGACCGCCGTCTGTCACATCGGTTACTGCAAAAATGCTGTTATACGACAGAATAATTTGAGTAAATTCACGGAATATTCTATTAGGAATTTGTATATGACCGCCGCGTGTCAATTCGGTTAGTGCAAAAATGCTGTTATTCGGCAGAATAATTTGAGTAAATTTACGGAATATTCTATTACGAATTTGTGAATGACCACCGTCTGTCACATCGGGTAGTGCAAAAATGCTGTTATTCGGCAGAATAATTTGAGTAAATTCACGGAATATTCTATTAGGAATTTGTGTATGACCGCCGTCTGTCACATCGGTTAGTGCAAAAATGCTGTTATTCGGCAGAATAATTTGAGTAAATTCACGGAATATTCTATTAGGAATTTGTGTATGACCGCCGTCTGTCACATCGGTTAGTGCAAAAATGCTGTTATTCGGCAGAATAATTTGAGTAAATTCACGGAATATTCTATTAGGAATTTGTGTATGACCGCCGTCTGTCACATCGGTTAGTGCAAAAATGCTGTTATTCGGCAGAATAATTTGAGTAAATTCACGGAATATTCTATTAGGAATTTGTGTATGACCGCCGTCTGTCACATCGGTTAGTGCAAAAATGCTGTTATTCGGCAGAATAATTTGAGTAAATTCACGGAATATTCTATTAGGAATTTGTGTATGACCGCCGTCTGTCACATCGGTTAGTGCAAAAATGCTGTTATTCGGCAGAATAATTTGAGTAAATTCACGGAATATTCTATTAGGAATTTGTGTATGACCGCCGTCTGTCACATCGGTTAGTGCAAAAATGCTGTTATTCGGCAGAATAATTTGAGTAAATTCACGGAATATTCTATTAGGAATTTGTGTATGACCGCCGTCTGTCACATCGGTTAGTGCAAAAATGCTGTTATTCGGCAGAATAATTTGAGTAAATTCACGGAATATTCTATTACGAATTTGTGTATGACCGCCGTCTGTCACATCGGTTAGTGCAAAAATGCTGTTATTCGGCAGAATAATTTGAGTAAATTCACGGAATATTCTATTAGGAATTTGTGTATGACCGCCGTCTGTCACATCGGTTAGTGCAAAAATGCTGTTATTCGGCAGAATAATTTGAGTAAATTCACGGAATATTCTATTAGGAATTTGTGTATGACCGCCGTCTGTCACTTCGGTTAGTGCAAAAATGCTGTTATTCGGCAGAATAATTTGAGTAAATTCACGGAATATTCTATTAGGAATTTGTGTATGACCGCCGTCTGTCACATCGGTTAGTGCAAAAATGCTGTTATTCGGCAGAATAATTTGAGTAAATTCACGGAATATTCTATTAGGAATTTGTGTATGACCGCCGTCTGTCACATCGGTTAGTGCAAAAATGCTGTTATTCCGCAGAATAATTTTGAGTAAATTCACGGAATATTCTATTAGGAATTTGTGTATGACCGCCGTCTGTCACATCGGTTAGTGCAAAAATGCTGTTATTCGGCAGAATAATTTGAGTAAATTCACGGAATATTCTATTAGGAATTTGTGTATGACCGCCGTCTGTCACATCGGTTAGTGCAAAAATGCTGTTATTCGGCAGAATAATTTGAGTAAATTCACGGAATATTCTATTAGGAATTTGTGTATGACCGCCGTCTGTCACATCGGTTAGTGCAAAAATGCTGTTATTCGGCAGAATAATTTGAGTAAATTCACGGAATATTCTATTAGGAATTTGTGTATGACCGCCGTCTGTCACATCGGTTAGTGCAAAAATGCTGTTATTCGGCAGAATAATTTGAGTAAATTCACGGAATATTCTATTAGGAATTTGTGTATGACCGCCGTCTGTCACATCGGTTAGTGCAAAAATGCTGTTATTCGGCAGAATAATTTGAGTAAATTCACGGAATATTCTATTAGGAATTTGTGTATGACCGCCGTCTGTCACATCGGTTAGTGCAAAAATGCTGTTATTCGGCAGAATAATTTGAGTAAATTCACGGAATATTCTATTAGGAATTTGTGTATGACCGCCGTCTGTCACATCGGTTAGTGCAAAAATGCTGTTATTCGGCAGAATAATTTGAGTAAATTCACGGAATATTCTATTAGGAATTTGTGTATGACCGCCGTCTGTCACATCGGTTAGTGCAAAAATGCTGTTATTCGGCAGAATAATTTGAGTAAATTCACGGAATATTCTATTAGGAATTTGTGTATGACCGCCGTCTGTCACATCGGTTAGTGCAAAAATGCTGTTATTCGGCAGAATAATTTGAGTAAATTCACGGAATATTCTATTAGGAATTTGTGTATGACCGCCGTCTGTCACATCGGTTAGTGCAAAAATGCTGTTATTCGGCAGAATAATTTGAGTAAATTCACGGAATATTCTATTAGGAATTTGTGTATGACCGCCGTCTGTCAGTTCGGTTAGTGCAAAAATGCTGATATTCGGCAGAATAATTTGAGTAAATTCACGGAATATTCTTTTAGGAATTTGTGTATGGCCGCCGTCTGTCACATCGGTTAGTGCAAAAATGCTGTTATACGACAGAATAATTTGAGTAAATTCACGGAATATTCTATTACACTTTTGTGTTTGACCGCAGTCTATCACATCGATTACTGCATATATGCTGTTATTCGACAGAATAATTTGAGTAAATTCACGGAATATTCTATTAGGAATTTGTATATGACCGCCGCGTGTCACTTCGGTTAGTGGAAAATTGCTGATATTCGGCAGAATAATTTGAGTAAATTTACGGAATATTCTATTACGAATTTGTGAATGACCACCGTCTGTCACATCGGGTAGTGCAAAATTGCTGTTATTTGGAAGAAAAATTTGAGTAAATTCACGGAATATTCTATTAGGAATTTGTGTATGACCGCCGTCTGTCACATCGGTTAGTGCAAAAATGCTGTTATTCCTATAATTTTTGGGTAAGTTACAGGAATATTCTAATTATTCCGTGAATGACCACCGTCTATCATATCGATTTAATTTCAAATATGCTGTTATTCAACAGAATTATTTGGTATTCACTGAATATTCATTTCATTTGTGTATGACCGTGCTGTCACGGCGGTCAGATTACAAAATGCTGTTATTCAACGAATAATTTGAATAAATACAGAACATTTCTTTTGGGTGTGACCATATATCGAATTCTCTAAGTGCAAAAAGTAAACATATTGAATAAATTCAGGCTAAGTTACGGAATATTCTATTAGGAATTTGTGTATGACCGCCGTCCGTCAGTTCGGTTAGTGCAAAATTGTTGGTAGTCGGCAGAATAATTTGAATAAATTCACGGAATATTCTATTAGGATTTTGTGTATGACCGCCGTCTTTCACATCCGTTAGTGCAAAATGCTGTTATTCGGCCGAATAATTTGAGTAAATTCGCGGAATATTCTATTAGGTATTTGTGTATGACTGCCGTCTGTCAGTTCGGTTAGTGCAAAAATGCTGCTATTCGGCAGAATAATTTGAGTAAATTCACGGAATATTCTATTAGGAATTTGTGTATGACCGCCGTGTGTCAGATCGGTTACTGCAAAAATGCTGTTATTCGGCAGAATAATTTGATTAAATTCACGGAATATTCTATTAGGTATTTGTGTATGACCGCCGTCTGTCAGTTCGGTTAGTGTAAAAATGCTTTTATTCGGCAGAATAATTTGATTAAATATGCGGAATATTCTATTAGTAATTTGTATATGACCGCCGTGTGTCAGTTCGGTTAGTGCAAAAATGCTGTTACTAGGCAGAATAATTTGATTAAATTCACGCAATATTCTATTAGGCTTTTGTGTATGACCGCCGTCTGTCATATCGGTTAGTGCAAAAATGCTGTTATTCGGCAGAATAATTTGAGTAAATTCGCGGAATATTCTATTAGGTATTTGTGTATGACTGCAGTCTGTCACGTCGGTTAGTGTAAAAATGCTTTTATTCGGCAGAATAATTTGAGTAAATTCGCGGAATATTCTATAAGGAATTTGTATATAACCTCCGTGTGTCAGTTCGGTTAATGCAAAATTGCTGTTATACGGCAGAATAATTTGATTAAATTCACGGGATATTCTATTAGGAATTTGTTTATGACCGCTGTCTGTCAGTTCGGTTAGTGCAAAAATGCTGTTATTCGGCAGAATAATTTGGGTAAATTCGCGGAATATTCTATTAGTAATTTGTATATTACCGCCGTGTGTCAGTTTGGTTAGTGCAAAAATGCTGTTATTCGGCAGAATAATTTGAATAAATTCACGGAATATTCTATTAGGAATTTGTGTATGACCGCCGTCTGTCAGTTCGATAATTGCAAAAATGCTGTTATTCGGCAGAATAATTTGAGTAAATTCACGGAATATTCTATTAGGAATTTGTATATGACCGCCTTCGTCAGTTCGGTTAGAGCAACAATTGCTGTTATTCGGCGGAATAATTTGAGTAAATTCACGGAATATTCTTTTAGGAATTTGTGTATGACCGTCGTCTGTCACATCAGTTAGTGCAAAGGTGCTGTTATTCGGCAGAATAATTTGACAGAATTCACGGAATATTCTATTAGGTATTTGTGTATGACCGCCGTCTGTCAGTTCGGTTAGTGCAAAAATGCTGTTATTCGGCAGAATAATTTGAGTAAATTCACGGAATATTCTATTAGGAATTTGTGTATGACCGCCGTCTGTCACATCGGTTAGTGCGAAAATGCTGTTATTCGGCAGAATAATTTGAGTAAATTCACGGAATATTCTATTAGGTATTTATGTATGACCGCCATGCGTCAGTTCGGTTAGTGCAAAATTGTTGTTAGTCGGCAGAATAATTTGAGTAAATTCAAGGAATATTCTATTAGGAATTTGTGTATGACCGCCGTCTTTCACATCGGTTATTGCAAAAATGCTGTTAATCGGCCGATTAATTTGAGTAAATACACGGAATATTCTATTACGTATTTGTATATGATCGCCTTCTGTCAGTTCGGTTACAGCAACAAATGCTGTTATTCGGCGGAATAATTTGAGTAAATTCACGGAATATTCTATTAGGAATTTGTGTATGACCGCCTTCTGTCACACGGCTTGTGCAAAAATGTTGTTATTCGGCAGAATAATTTGAGTAAATTCACGGAATATTCTATTAGGTATTTGTGTATGACCGCCGTCTGTCACATCAGTTAGTGCAAAAATGCTGTTATTCGGCAGAATAATTTGAGTAAATTCCCGGAATATTCTACTAGGTATTTGTGTATGACCGCCGTCTGTCAGTTCGATAATTGCAAAAATGCTGTTATTCGGCAGAATAATTTGAGCAAATTCACAGAATATTCCATTAGGATTTTGTGTATGGCCGCCTTCTGTCACATCGGTTAGCACAAAAATGCCGTTATTCGGCAGAATAATTTGAGTAAATTCACGGAATATTCTATTTGGAATTTGTGTATGACCGCTATCTGTCACATCGGCTAGTGCAAAAATGCTGTTATTCGGCAGAATAATTTGAGTAAATTCACGGAATATTCTATTAGGAATTTGTGTATGACTGCCGTCTGTCACGTCGGTTAGTGTAAAAATGCTTTTATTCGGCAGAATAATTTGAGTAAATTCGCGGAATATTCTATTAGGAATTTGTATATGACCGCCGTCTGTCAGTTCGGTTAGTGCAAAAATGCTGTTATTCGGCAGAATAATTTGAGTCAATTCGCGGAAAATGCTATTAGGAATTTGTGTATGACCGCCGTCTGTCAGTTCGGTTAGTGCAAAAATGCTGTTATTCGGCAGAATAATTTGAGTAAATTCGCGGAATATTCTATTAGGAATTTGTATATGACCGCCGTCTGTCAGTTCGGTTAGTGCAAAAATGCTTTTATTCGGCAGAATAATTTGAGTAAATTCGCGGAATATTCTATTAGGAATTTGAATATGACCGCCGTGTGTCAGTCCCGTTAGTGCAAAAATGCTGTTATTCGGCAGAATAATTTGAGTAAATTCACGGAATATTCTATCAGGAATTTGTGTATGGCTGCCTTCTGTCACACGGCTTTTGCAATAATGTTGTTATACGGCAGAATAATTTGAGTAAATTCACGGAATATTCTATTAGGAATTTGTGTATGGCCGCCGTCTGTCTCATCGGTTTGTGCAAAAATGCTGTTATTCGGCACAATAATTTGAGTTAATTCGCGGAATATTCTATTAGGAATTTGTATATGACCGCCGTGTGTCAGTTCGCTCAGTGCAAAAATGCTTTTATTCGGCAGAATAATTTGAGTAAATTCACGGAATTTTCTATTAGGAATTTGTGTATTGCCGCCGTCTGTCACATCGGTTAGTGCAAAAATGCTGTTATTCGGCAGAATAATTTGAGTAAATTCACGGAATATTATATTAGGAATTTGTGTATGGCTGCCTTCTGTCACACGGCTTTTGCAATAATGTTGTTATTCGGCAGAATAATTTGAGTAAATTCACGGAATATTCTATTAGGAATTCGTGTATGGCCGCCGTCTGTCACATCGGTTTGTGCAAAAATGCTGTTTTTCTGCAGAATAATTGGAGTAAATTCACGGAATATTCTATTAGGAATTTGTATATGACCGCCGTGTGTCAGTTCGGTTAGTGCAAAAATGCTGTTATTCGGCAGAATAATTTGAGTAAATTCACGGAATATTCTATTAGGAATTTGTATATGACCGCCGTGTGTCAGTTCGGTTAGTGCAAAAATGCTTTTATTCGGCAGAATAATTTGAGTAAATTCGCGGAATATTCTATTAGGAATTTGTATATGACCGCCGTCTGTCAGTTCGGTTAGTGCAAAAATGCTGTTATTCGGCAGAATAATTTGAGTAAATTCACGGAATATTCTATTAGGTATTTGTGTATGGCCGCCGTCTGTCACATCGGTTTGTGCAAAAATGCTGTTATTCGGCAGAATAATTTGAGTAAATTCACGGAATATTCTATTAGGAATTTGTGTATGGCCGCCGTCTGTCACATCGGTTTGTGCAAAAATGCTGTTATTCGGCAGAATAATTTGACTAAATTCACGGAATATTCTATTAGGTATTTGTGTATGACCGCCGTCTGTCAGTTCGATAATTGCAAAAATGCTGTTATTCGGCAGAATAATTTGAGCAAATTCACAGAATATTCCATTAGGATTTTGTGTATGGCCGCCTTCTGTCACACGGCTTGTGCAAAAATGCTGTTATTCGGCAGAATAATTTGAGTAAATTCACGGAATATTCTATTAGGAATTTGTGTATGACCGCCTTCTGTCACATCGGTTAGTGCAAAAATGCTGTTATTCGGCAGAATAATTTGAGTAAATTCACGGAATATTCTATTAGGAATTTGTGTATGACCGCCGTCTGTCACATCGGTTAGTGCAAAAATGCTGTTATTCGGCAGAATAATTTGAGTAAATTCACGGAATATTCTATTAGGAATTTGTATATGACCGCCGTCTGTCAGTTCGGTTAGAGCAATAAATGCTTTTATTCGGCAGAATAATTTGAGTAAATTCACGGTATATTAGGAATTTGTGCATGACCGCCGTCTGTCACATCAGTTAGTGCAAAAATGCTGTTATTCGGCAGAATAATTTGAGTAAATTCACGGAATATTCTATTAGGTATTTGTGTATGACCGCCGTCTGTCAGTTCGGTTAGTGCAAAAATGCTGTTATTCGGCAGAATAATTTGAGCAAATTCACGGAATATTCTATTAGGAATTTGTGTATGACCGCCGTCTGTCACATCGGTTAGTGCAAAAATGCTGTTATTCGGCAGAATAATTTGAGTAAATTCACGGAATATTCTATTAGGAATTTGTGTATGACCGCCGTCTGTCAGTTCGGTTAGTGCAAAAATGCTGTTATTCGGCAGAATAATTTGAGTAAATTCACGGAATATTCTATTAGGAATTTGTGTATGACCGCCGTCTGTCACATCGGTTAGTGCAAAAATGCTGTTATTCGGCAGAATAATTTGAGTAAATTCACGGAATATTCTATTAGGTATTTGTGTATGACCGCCGTCTGTCAGTTCGATAATTGCAAAAATGCTGTTATTCGGCAGAATAATTTGAGCAAATTCACAGAATATTCCATTAGGATTTTGTGTATGGCCGCCTTTTGTCACACGGCTTGTGCAAAAATGTTGTTATTCTGCAGAATAATTTGAGTAAATTCACGGAATATTCTATTTGGAATTTGTGTATGACCGCCGTCTGTCACGTCGGTTAGTGCAAAAATGCTGTTATTCGGCAGAATAATTTGAGTAAATTCACGAAATATTCTATTAGGAATTTGTGTATGACCGCCGTCTGTCACATCGGTTTGTGCAAAAATGCTGTTATTCGGCAGAATAATTTGAGTAAATTCGCGGAATATTCTATTAGGAATTTGTGTATGACCGCCGTCTGTCAGTTCGGTTAGTGTAAAAATGCTTTTATTCGGCAGAATAATTTGAGTAAATTCGCGGAATATTCTATTAGGAATTTGTATATGACCGCCGTGTGTCAGTTCGGTTAGTGCAAAAATGCTGTTACTCGGCAGAAAAATTTGAGTAAATTCACGGAATATTCTATTAGGTATTTGTGTATGACCGCCGTCTTTCACATCGGTTAGTGCAAAAATGCTGTTATTCGGCAGAATAATTTGAGTAAATTCACGGAATATTCTATTAGGAATTTGTGTATGGCCGCCTTCTGTCACACGGCTTTTGCAATTATGTTGTTATACGGCAGAATAATTTGAGTAAATTCACGGAATATTCTATTAGGAATTTGTGTATGACCGCCGTCTGTCACATCGGTTTGTGCAAAAATGCTGTTATTCGGCAGAATAATTTGAGAAAATTCACAGAATATTCTATTTGAAATTTGTGTATGACCGCCGTCTGTCTCGTCGGTTAGTGCAAAAATGCTGTTATTCGGCAGAATAATTTGAGTAAATTCACGAAATATTCTATTAGGAATTTGTGTATGACCGCCGTCTGTCGCATCGGTTAGTGCAAAAATGCTGTTATTCGGCAGAATAATTTGAGTAAATTCACGGAATATTCTATTAGGAATTTGTGTATGACCGCCGTCTGTCAGTTCGGTAAGTGGAAAAATACGGTTATTCGGTAAAATAATTTGAGTAAATTCCCGGAATATTCTATTAGGTTTTCGTGAATGACCGCCGTCTGTCACATCGGTTAGCACAAAAATGCCGTTATTTGGCAGAATAAATTGAGTAAATTCACGGAATATTCTATTAGATATTTATGTATGACCGCCGTGCGTCAGTTCGGTTAGTGCAAAATTGTTGTTAGTCCGCAGAATAATTTGAGTAAGTTCACGCAATATTCTATTAGGAATTTGTGTATGACCGCCGTCTGTCACATCGGTTTGTGCAAAAATGCTGTTATTCGGCAGAATAATTTGAGTAAATTCGCGGAATATTCTATTAGGAATTTGTGTATGACCGCCGTCTGTTAGTTCGGTTAGTGTAAAAATGCTTTTATTCGACAGAATAATTTCAGTAAATTCGCGGAATATTCTATTAGGTATTTGTATAAGACCGCCGTGTGTCAGTTCGGTTAGTGCAAAAATGCTGTTACTCGGCAGATAAATTTGAGTAAATTCACGGAATATTCTATTAGGTATTTGTGTATGACCGCCGTCTTTCACATCGGTTAGTGCAAAAATGCTGTTATTCGGCAGAATAATTTGAGTAAATTCACGGAATATTCTATTAGGTATTTATGTATGACCGCCGTCTGTCACATCGGTTAGTGCAAAAATGCTGTTAATCGGCAGAATAATTTGAGTAAATTCACGGAATATTCTATTAGATATTTGTGTATAACCGCTGTCTGTCAGTTCGATAAGTGCAAAAATGCTGTTATTCGGCAGAATAATTCGAGTAAATTCACGGAATATTCTATTAGGAATTTGTGTATGACCGCCGTGTGTCAGTTCGGTTAGTGCAAAAATGCTGTTATTCGGCAGATTTATTTGAGTAAATTCGCGGAATATGCTATTAGGAATTTGTATGACCAGTCTGTCACATCGGTTAGTGCAAAAATGCTGTTATGCGGCAGAATAATTTGAGTAAATTCACGGAATAATCTATTAGGTATTTGTGTATGACCGCCGTGTGTCAGTTCGGTTAGTGCAAAATTGCTGTTATTCGGCAGAATAATTAGAGTAACTTCACGCAATATTCTATTAGGAATTTGTGTATGGCCGCCGTCTGTCACATCGGTTAATGCAAAATTGCTCTTTTTCTGCAGAATAATTTGAGTTTATTCACGGAATATTCTACTAGGGAATTGTGTATAAAACAATTAGTGTTTTCAACCCTAATTTTATGTTTTGCACCCCCACCCTACCTATTGAAATTATTCTAATAATACAATATATATAAGTAATAATTTCTCTGACGCGTGCAAAGGATAAATTAATGTCTATTGACTGCAGTTTCATTTAGATGTACGTACATGTGTATCAAAAATAATTTAACCAAGTTTTTAGTTATGCATACATACACACATACACATGCGTGGCGTGCGCCAATATTTTGAGTACAAACTAGTGGTTTGAAACGACTTGTCCGAATAACGTTTTGAAGAAAACTCACGACGTACCCCTTAACCAAGCAGAGGTCTACTCCACCTCCGACGAATTCAAAGGAAATACCAAAATTCAGGACTCAAACGAAATGTGTTCCGGTATGGATGTCGTGAAGGAAATAATAAAAATTGGAAATCTGGCGGCTAAAAGCACTCATAATGAAAAGAACCTATGCTGAAAAGTTTAGTCGTTCATTTTTCAATTATTTACTTATTCAAGTAATTAATCAATGATTTTATCGCTAAAACTGGTACCTCCATGACATGAAATCTATTTAATTCTGTACAGTACATGAAGTGTTCTCAATAATAAAGAACGCGGTCTACTGGATGAATAGCCTCTTCTACATTATACAATACTTAGTTTATTCTGATAAAAGTATATATATATATATATATATATATATATATATATATATATATATATATATATATATATATTTATATGTATGTATGTAGATATATACATATAATTGTATTAGTTTTTATATAAAAATCGTAAATTTGCTTTAAAAATTGTTATTACTGCCCGCGCAACCAATGGTCATCCAACTATACCTAAGTTAATGGTATATACGGTCTCCACTGCATGACGTGCAAGATAAAATATAACAAAATGCCCCATTAGATACACACATTATTCAGTACAAACCAAATATTGTATAGTGTAGAAAAGGAGATTCATCCAGCAGACCGGTTTCCGCCTTATTGATAACTATTTCCGCACTGTCGTGACTTTTCCTCTGACATTGCTCGAATGCGGGCATTTCTGCTTTGAAAACTTATGCCCTAACCGCTCAGTGACCCTGCCGTAAGCCACACACACAATTTTCACTTATGTACTAACTATGGTTTCTTGGATAGAATCTGCTTTAGGTGGAGCCTATATTGAACATCTATAAGCCTAAAGTTCCAACTAACCACCACATTTTGTCAATATATGACAGATACAACACTACATTGCGAATTTGTATTGAATTAAACAGATAATTAAACGAATATCGTTTGCGACGTTGGTGATAACAATTATTTAAATCAAGGTTACAATCTCATTAGATATATATATTTGTCAATAGAAGCCAGGCATTGTATATTTTTGAGGAGGCAATTCATCCAGTAGATGGGTTTCGTCTTTATTGGTAACTATTCACGTGCTGTCAAGAATTTGCCACGGGCAAAGGACTCAAACGTGGACACGTCGTTTTTCTTGGTTAGCCTTTCTTTTATGTGGCTTCTATATGGCACCTCACTAGGTACAAAATTGCAACAGATTCTGAAGCAGATGTCCTTGTTTCGAGGCTTGTCCGTGGCAAATTCTGAACAGTACGTGAATAGTTTCTTGTAAGAACGTAACCGGTCTACTGGATGAATTGCCTTTTCTACAATGTACAATGCTTAGTTTATGCTGACTAATGTATGTACATAATGGGACTAGTATTCACATCAACATCAAAATCTCCATCCAAATATTTGTTATTACCGCCGGCACAACTAATGCTCATTTGATTTTGTATAAAACGGGTTGTTACTCCATTTTTGTTAAAAAGTCGATATTTTGGAACTATTTGACAGTTCTTGATCTGCTATAGCGTCCATGTTTTATAAGTAGCCAACGTTCACTATATTGATTTGAAATTTCCATTCAACAAGCCTAAATTACTGGTGAGCTATCACTCTTTAAAGTGCATTAGATTTAATTCGCATTTTACGTATCTCATTTACTACATAAATTACTTAGACAATATAACAGTGAAAATGAATTTAGGTGATGCCAAACCAGAAGCAGTCTGTTGCAAACATAAACACTTATGCCGAAACCGATGTATATAACTTAATTCTACTGTTGAATCTCCGCGATTTGCATCCGAGGATTGTCGCTTTGCCCTGTCAGTTTCGCAAAGATCCAATTGATCCTCATTTCTATGTACACCAGGAGTTTGTCTTCTTATTGGTTGTGTGCGGATTCGTCCCTTTCTTCTGAAGGCTAACCACTGGAAATGAGGTACGATCTAATCTTAGTTGACTGGCTACGTTATGGTACGATATTTCCCGTACCATCCTCAGGCCTCTAATCACACATACACAGTACAATTCTAACAATAGAAGATTTAAGCAACTGTGGTCTGCGTACTTCATGTCGGCCAAGTAGGAACATGACATCTCATTTAGTGTTGTATGTGTCTAATAAGCAATGGTGATAGTATTCATTTGGCGCAAAATTTAATCTACGTTGTGTTTTACTAGGCCTTGTGTGTGTGTGTTGCATGTAAATCTAAATGTCTTTACTTGAATTGACGTCTGATGGCTGGATTATTACTATGTGTATATTGTACGTATGAAATTAGCATTGCATCAGGTTCCAAAAACAACTCATCTGGTAGACCAGTTTCGTTGGTAATGCGAACTCTCCAAGTACTGTCCGGAATTTGCCGTGGACGGGACCTAAATAGAAGCATATTTGTTTCAGTGTCTGCGACTCTACCCATTTTGGCGCCCTTGCGGCATACTACTCGCAAGTTTAAGTTATATAACAACTTATGGTTTTGGTTAGCCTTTACTTCAGGTTAAACCTATTGAGAATCTCTTAAAACGAGAAAATCTAACTAGCTATCCCATATTTATCAGTGCATAACAGACGCCATGCCACTTGGGAGGTTCTATTTAATTAAAGTCTAATGGCAGGATTTTGATATATTTTTCCTGTATGCACTCAAAATTGCATCAAGTAGCAAAGGCAATTCATCTGGTACACCAATATCTTCCTTCATCATCATCATCATTTCCAGCCACACAAAAGTCAAGTGACTAATGTTTCACTGCCATATAACCATAAGGAGTGAAAAAAGTATATAAGTGAATTTAGATAAATTATTATTGAGATTTACGAGAGAGGAAGAGGGGTAGAGAGAGAAGGAAAATCTTGCTACTATGAGTAAATTTATCAGGATAACTCACAGAAATGAGGCAAACTAAACCTCTCCAAAACACCATTATGGCCAAGTTAGCATTCGGGCAAGGCGACATCAGCAACACAGCTTCCTTGCGGATTTCACCGTATCACGTCATAAACAAACCGAACATCGCAGCTAACTTTGCCCTACTAAGAAAAGAAAGTTACGAAGATGATTCTACTATACATCTGCAACAAGATCGCCACTGAGCTCGATTCGCTGCTATATCGCTAAGGGTTTCTAACCAAGAACTGTGATGCGCACGAGGACCCCATCCCGACAGACGAGTGGATCCTATACTACCCAATTTGGATGTGTGACTTTAATTGTTTCTGCCATGTCAAAATCTGCTCACCTTGTTTCTTACGACAATTTGGTGCTGGATGAGAGAACAGAGCTCTATTGGGCAATCTGAATGAGGGCATACGCAAAACGTGACCGAGCCAACGAAATTGATGAAGCCTTATTTGCTTTTCTAAAGACGAGCACTTATTGTCAGATCCAAAAATACGTCTACGGATGTCAACGTTAGTTATTCGTTGTTGGTAACCAACATGTGCTATACTTCTCAAACAACGATGATCGAATGCCTGTAAGCGTCTCAGATCATCAACTCTAAGAGGCCAAGTTTCACTAGCGTGTAGTAAGACTGCGCGTACAGATGCGATGTAAACACGACCTTTAAGGCAAAGTGAAATATTCGCGTTTCTCCATAAATGACGAAGGTTCGAGAAAGCTACTCTAGCTTTCGCGATCCGTATTCTCACCTCGTCGGACATATTGCCTACGTTATTGATAGAGCTCCCAAGATATGTAAACCTGTCGACTATTTCAAGATCTTCATTCTGCAGTCGCAACGTTGGAGTGAGTGGTGGGTGATCCTGTAACAGTATCTTACATTTAGAGGGTGCGAATTTCATACCGAAAGACGGAACAACGTTTGGTAATCTATTTAAGGTGGTCTGGGCAGCATGCTGATTGTCGAATAATAGTACGATATCGTCCGCATAGTCAAGATCGACTAGTTTTCGCTATTCAGACCAGTTAGATTAGCCTTTAGAATATTTTCATAGTTTTGTCGGATGGACGGTTGTTCGAGTTTGCCTACATCAATTTGGGGTTTATTCTTAATTATTTTCCCGGAAAATTTTAGAGCAAATCTACAACGAGTCGACATAAGTGTTCCAAAAAGAGCGACAATCCTGGATGCAACCACGCCATCTATAACTAATTGAGAACTTGTTAATTACTATGCATAATTCGCTACCTGATGCAATTTTGAATTTATACTGACAGAATATATGTAAGGAAATGCGACTCGTCAAGTAAATGAGTATCATATATATATATATATCGATTACTTATCAATTACCCGCTAGATTATCTACTAGCAGGCTCGGCACTGAGCAAATTTGCCTCAGACTCTGATAACTCATGCTATGCGCCACCGTAGTCACGTTTTTTATATCATATTGCTTCCTCTTTAGGTAAAGTGTATGCTCTACAATGAATTATCGTGTTTGGCTAGTTGGAACTTCATTTCTAAATCGATATCAAACAGACACCTTCTTGACGTAAGAATAACTAAAAGCATAAATTGGTATGTAACTTAAAAATGTATGTGGTGTACCGTTTGTGTGGCACAGCTGATGAGTTGCAAGACTGTCGGAAATAGTACCATGTTCTAGTTCCGATCACGGCAATAATGGCTGTTACTTGTTTAATACTCAATTATGACATAACGGGCTTACGTAATTTTTAATTAAAACTGAGAACAGCCATATAATAATATCTTCCAATAATAACTTAATTCAATATTACTTCGCAAGGTGGCATTTTGTATAATCTATTACGACAAATCGGGGGTAGCCAGTTGGAATTCAATGCTCTTTATTGACAACAAATATACTAATATTATTTTTTATATATATTGAGATGGCTATTGCATTTAAACACCAATCATTAAAGTTAGCTTATTCTCAAGTGAAAAATAAATTTACAGGTGTTTATGTTTTAATATTGTTTCTGTAGACACAATGTCAATCAATGACAAAATGGTGGATAACGATCTGTACCTTGACAGTCCTGAAACGGCCCGACGACAGTAAGCAAAGTCATTTAGTTAATCTATTTTTTACTTAATTATCTATCAAATGGCGCTGAAACACATCTTTTAAGTCTATTTCATGTTTTTTGTGTGAAGATAAATTTGCAAACTTCATATAAACACCAAAATCATTATGTCCGACCAGTTTCAGAGCATAGTAAAGCTACCGTCAGTCGCAGATACTTACGCCCTTTGACATTCTATGATCTACTTCGGAGCAACACGCCAACTGTTTAACGAGGAGTAAATTGCATTCCTAGTTTAAGGCATAGAAACAGGTTTTCGGCTCTCGGCACTTGTCGGCTTGCACGTGTTGTACTCGCAATGTCGGCTACACAATTTATAAACATTTACTTATATATCATTAATTCAGCGTTATCCACGTGTATATAAGTTATTAATTAAGCTTTCATTGGTTGCGCGTGTGGTGATGGCAATCTTTAAATTGAAGTTTTCAAATTTGGATTTTCCGAATTTCTGAATGGTTTCCACTAACTTTAACAATTATCGATTTAATATTTAGAATGAACAGAAATGTTGGCTAAAATTTCAGTGAAGTCAGTGCCAAAAAAACCGAGTTTGTTAGGTTTATTCATAGCAACTCCTCATGCAGTGACTAAGCTGCTAACCCATTTAAGCAATCAATGATTGTGCGGCTGATGGTAACAATTATTTAAATCAAGTTTGCCAGCTTGAAGTAAACACCAATCCTATTGTATTTAACCATTCGTCGAACATAGCAAAACTACCGTCAGTCACACGTACTGATGTGTTTCGACCTTCCATAATTATCAACAGAGTACAACGGAAAACTGTCTTGCAAGGATCCAACCGCAAGGAAAGTAAAATCAGATATGAAGCTCCAACCTCTAGTAGTCTCGCATATATTGTACTTGACTGTAAATTTATATATATATATATATATATATATATATATATATATATATATATATATATATATATATATATATATATATATATATATATAGTGCACTGCCTTCGAATATAACACAATATATTTCTAATTAGGAAGAAAAAACTCATTAACAACAAAGTGGATAAAGGCCATTTATTTCGAGATTACTAAACTTTGCTCCACAATCTTTTATTTATAAACTTTCTGTGTTTTCATTTGATTGATATTTGGTCATAATTGTTTTGATGGCTCGAGAATTTACCATTTGTGCGCATATTTCGCTGTTACACGTGCGAGTGCTATTTTTCTGAATGTAGTCTTTCATTTCATTCGAATTTGCGCAAAAAAGGTGAAACGAAAGACTACACTCGGAAAAATAGCACTCGTACACGTAACAGCGAACAATGCGAACAGATGGTTAAATGTCAAGCCATAAATAAAATAAAAGCAAATTTACGATTTTGATATAAAAACTAATACAATTATATATATATATAAATAATTTTATCAGGATAAACTAAGTATAATATAATGTAGAAGAGGCTATTCATCCAGTAGACCGGGTTCTTTCTTATTGAGATAACTTCATGTTCTGTACAGAATTAAATAGATTTAATGTCCAGTAGGTACCAGTTTTAGCGATAAAATCATTGATTAATTACTTGAATAAGTAAATAATTGAATAATGAATGACTTACCTTTTCTGAAAGATGTATTTGTTGTCTCAGTGCTGTCCTTTTTGTTTCGGATTTGACCGCATTTTGCTTGTGCGGGACAATTGGTAGCACTCATAGGTCGGTAAAATCTTGAACTTCCTTCATCTTCAGATGATGTAATTTTTGGCCTCAATTGATGGGTTCTCACTTGTCCCTTCTTCTTTAAGCCTTCAATTAGCTGATTGTCTGAAAATGACGTTGGATCAAGATTTTCCATTGTTCTTTGTCCTAATTTTCGAGACTTCATTTCCAGTCTCATCTTCAGGGTTGACACAATACGCACAGGAGTAAAACACAACTTGTGACAAATGTGGTATTCTCATTCAAGACAGATATATTTATATCTATTTTAATTCTAAAAGTACTTTTAATTGTCTTCCTAATATCCGGTCTTCATACCTAGTCTCTAATACTCAAATGTATACAAAAACTTATCCCTGTCCCCCTCTGCGCACACAACTACTTATAAACATGTGTATTTTACTAAAGTGACATTTATTGAATAACTATAAGCACACTTAATGTATTGACAAACACGCCTATCACTGATATCTATATTTTAATTTCTGTTCCGGACGCATAGAAAGATCAACAAATTTTGAATTCAATGTTGCAGTAATCCTCACATGCCCCCCAGTTCACCTAATTCCAACCAGCTTGCAATCGGTTATAGACAGAGAGATTAAAAAACTATTGAAAGTCTATAGAGTATTATTCTATCGTTTTGACAAGACCGAATACGGAGTTTACACTAACCAAATCGTCTCTCAGCCAAATACACATTAATACTCATATCCTATATAAATTAGTTTCTCAATTAAAATATCTGTATCGTATATACCTATATAATAAATTTTATATTTAGTTACTTATTCATAATTACATATATACTCACTTCATATATAAAAAAGAAAAAACATCCATGTAATTCCATAGGCTATATATAATGTATATATAGATAAGCATATAAGCAACCATGTGGGTTATTCCCACATCTTTCATATATATATCCTATATATCTAACTATATATATATATATACCTACGTGTATACACTATATATATATATACGAATATATGTATATATATATATATATATAATCAGCAATCTTTTATATTTAAATTTTATTTTTACTTATTTATATTTAAATATACACACACCCACATCTTATAAAATATCCATTTATACATACGTCCACACGCTATCTCAGTATATATAGATAAGCATATAAGCAACCATGTGGGTTCATCCCACATCTTTTATAAATATCTATATATTCATGATATATATATATATATATACGTGTATATACCATATATATAATATGAATCTCATACAAGCAACACTGTGAGTCCCGCAACGGATAAATTATATCAGTCAAAATACTTTTTATATATCTCTTTTATTGTCTATCTATATACCCCTAGATATATGTATATATATATATATATGTAGATATATGTATCTATAGGCAATTGAAATGGGTTCTTTTAAAATTCAACCACTTACAATTTCTCCTTGCGTGTATAGTATATATACTAATTTTAATTACAATTTATATGTATATATAAATATCAAAGTGTATATATATTCCCGTCTACACCTCATATATATA
>JAQBSW010009255.1:0-29806 GCA_029291075.1 Eudiplozoon nipponicum | reverse complement strand
ATCTGTTAGTATAAACTAAGCTTTACATGCTGTATCATACGCAACCTATCCAGCAGAAATAAACGAGCATTGGTTGCGCGAGCGGTGATAACATTTACTTTAATCAAGGTTGCGATTTTGATATGAACACCTGTCCCATTATTAACACACATTTGTCAGTATAAACCAAGCATTGCATAGTGCAGAAAAGGCAATTCATCCTGTAGACTGGATTCGTCCTTATAGGAAACTTATGACGTACTGTCCAGAATTTGCACGGGACAGGGCTCAGTGATTTCCAAATAAGGACGCAACAGGTCTTCTGGATGAACTGCCTATTCTACATAAAACAATAATTGGTTTATACTGGAAAATATCTATAAATAATGGGTCAGGCGTTTCTATCAAGATTGAAAGCTTGATTAAAGTAATTTTATCACTGCTCACGCAACCAATGTTCGTTTAATTATATAAGTATTCATTTCACTATCACTTCCCAATATAGCGTGATGTCTGTTCTATAATAACATAAGTAGATGGTTAGTTGGAACATCAGGTCTAAAGGTATGTCATATAAGCTCCACCTAAAGGAAAAGCTAACCAAAAATATTAGTTAGTACATAACTGAAAAGCTTATAGTGTGTGGCAGGGTGGCTCAGTGGTTAGAACATCAGATTCCGAAGGCCACATGCCCAGGTTCGAGCTCCGTCCGCGGCAAATTCTGGACATTATGTGATGAGTTACCAATATGGACAAAACCGGTCTACTGGACGAATTTCCTTTTCTAAACTGTACAACACTTAGCTTATATTGACAAATGTAAATAATGAGTCAGGTTTTTATATCAAGAGCGCAACCTTGATTAAAGGAATTTATCCAATAGACTGGTTTTGATGCTATTAGAAATTCTTCAAGTACTGTCAAGAATTTTTCCGCGAATAGAGCTCGGATCTGGGCACGTTTGCACCAAACTGATTATTTTAGTATATAGCTTAAAATGATAGATATTTTGCGACAGGATGATGTAACAGATAGTCACAAACTCCGAATCAGACGCGTCAAGGGTCGACTCCTGCGAGAAAAAAAATTCTGGATATTGCTTGGTCAGTTCCCAATAATGAGGAAACCGGTATACCCGATGAATTGTCTTCACTACATTAAACAATACTTAGTTTATATCAAGCACGCAAACTTGATTTAAATAATTGTTGTCGCCAACAGCGCAATAAATATTTGTTTAATTCATCCTTATAACTAATCCATCAAGTGCTTGGCAGAACTTGGCGCGAACAAAGCATCTCAAATGACAAAAAAGACAATTCATCCAGTAGACCGGTTTCATTCTAATTGTTAACTTGCCAAGTACTATTCAGGATATGACGTGGTTCATTTTAGTCGGAATTCAGGACTTGATCCTTTGCACGACCCCTACCACAAACTACTTGTAATTTTCGGTTATATACTAACTTACGGTTTTGCTAAGCCGATCCTCCAGGTGGAACGCATTTCCCATCTCTCATGACTAACAAGACACTCGCGATCAATCATTGTAGAAAAGCCATGATTTCGTGTAAAGGGAAAGATAATTTGGAAATAGAAATATAACCTAGCTTTCAATGACCAATGATAGAATGTTTCCCAAAATCATCTAGTCACAATACACAAAATAAAGTTAGCATAGCTCGTTATTAAAAAGGGACGACAACAAAATGAGCCATTCAGATGGACGAGGCCAACGAAAACAAACAATAAGCAATAATTAAAGCGGGGAAATACTAGTCACATTAAAAACGTACCCTTAACAGCTTCTTTCAGATTAACAAAATGACGTCGAATAGATTTTAATGAAGCCACTGCATATATAATAAAACAAAAAGGCATATCACACAAATGGATAAGATGGATGGTGAAAAAATTATAAAACCTGCTGATTTGAATGTTCTGAGTATTAGTTATTGGCAGTAGAAAAGCTATAATTTTCAAAATGACGACTATCGTAACTATGCCGCTAGTACTGGCATGGTTATTATAGCTTAGCCACAACGTTCACCCTATAATCGAGAATGCTGAAAACACAGACACACACACAATTGGTTGAAAAGACCGAGGCAGAAATAAAATATGAATTAGAGCTTTCGAAAACATATGATGACAACTAAAACATTTTAAACTCTGGAGAAACTCCAGAATAAGATTGATAATCAGTTCTGCTTTGAGTGCATAGTTAAGGAATAGGAAACGTCGCCCGGTTCTACGTTATATAAAATCGCTGCCCAACATAACACTGCCACTAAAATCAAACACTTCATGAACATTGTAGTACCCAAGTTAAGTACTTGACAAGCGCCATATACTACGCTATCACACCATGACTAACATTCGAGATTTCTGTCTCAGTGGGTCGCATTTATCTATTCGAAAAGTGTTGTGCCAACAAAATTTTAAATTCCCTACAAGTTTTCTGCACAAACATTTCCTACCGCATTAGGGTCCACAATGAATTATCGCACAACTTTATAATTAGCAGAGGTGCTCGTCAAGAATGTACAATTTCGTCATTTTGACCTATAAACTTACATACTTTCAGTATAAAGGCGTCGACTTTCATTATGCCGACGATACTTTAGTATATTTTATATTACAGATTCTGCCCACACCATCCCGAATGAATTGGCAGTTTTCACGCCTTTCGTTATGAAATTCGCCATCTTTATATGTAAGATATTTCTGCTTACTTCAACCTTGCGGTTGTAAGCTGAAGATGTGGACGTAGTTCACAGGTTTACATATCTTAGTAGTTGTATCAAAAGCTCAGGACATATGAGTAACAAGGTGAATGAGAGGATCGCGAAAGCTAGAGTAGCTTTTTATCACTTTTGTCATATACGGAAAATGTGAGTATCCCACTATACCATAAGGTTTGTGCGTACAAAGCATATGTACGTGCTGCTTTATTACAGGCTAGTGAAAGTTTAATGTTTAAAATCGATTTAGGACGCTCACACGTAATCGACAATCGTGGTTTGAGGAGCATAGTAAATATAATTAATCAAGAACGAATTACGAGCGCCGATATGCGTAGAAATAATTTTTGATACAACCAGTGATTCTCGTTATGTAAAAAACAAGGCTTGATCAACTGTGCTAGTTCGTTCACGTTTTACGCGTCTTTAATTCGATAAACCAGAATAATATTATTTTCTCAGCCAGCACCAGATTGGCATACAAAAAAGATAAATAGAGTTTAGCAAGGCGGAAACAGCTCAAATCAACAGCAATCAAACTGGATAGTAAAGACCTTCTTCGTCTTCCAGAAAGGAGTTCATGTGCGCATGATAATTCATGGTTTGAAATCCAGCATGATGTGATATCGAACCGATCTCAATGGACATCTTGAAGTAGATTCACAGTAATATCATTTTGGCAACATTCTTTTCCTAGTTTGGCAGACGCAACTGTAAAGTTTGGTTGTGTTTTTGAATCGACACAATGAAAACTGCGCTGAAGCCACAATAGTGAAGTCAAGATGTCCAGGGTGCATCATTTCTGTGTGTTGCATAGGTAAGTATCTCAATCTTAACTAAATAACCTCATTCGTAAATCAATAGACTTTAACAATGATTTAAAAAAAATCTATTACATTCGTCTATTATTAGTTTTAAAGTTCTTTTAACGATGATTATATTTAAACGCAAATTGATTGCCCGGGTGGTGACAACAATTACTACAATCAAACTCACGATCTTGATATAAGCACCTGACACATTAATTACTTATATGTCAGTATAAACTAAGAATTTTATAGTGTAGAAAAGGCAATTCATCCAGTAAGCCGGTTTCGTCCTTATCGGGAATTCATCATGTACTGTTCAGTATTTGCCATCGAACAGGGCTCGAACTTGGGCACGTCTGATTCGGAATTTGGTGTTCTACCCACTGAGCCACCCTGCCCCACCACACTTATTCTAGTCTGTTATGCAGTAGTTTCAATAAAGTTTGCAGGTGTGATATAAACACTAATCTAATTTGGACACGTTTGCTTCGGAACCCGGTCCTCTAACCACTGAGCCACCCTGCCGCACACTACACATAATTTTCAATGTCACTAGGTTAGTCGGTTGTTAGTACAATAATCAAGTTACATTACTTAGTATATGATTGAGAAATGTGTGCAGTGTGTGGCAGGGTAGCTCAGTGATTAGAGAACTAGGTTCCGAAGCAGACATCCAGGTTCGAGCCCGGTCCACGGCAAATTCTGACCAGTACGTGATGAGTTCCCAATAAGAACAAAACCGGTCTACTAAATGAATTGCATTTTCTACACTATACAATTCTGAGTGAATACACAAATTTATAAAGGTACTGAGGCACTGGAAGATAAAGTGGATCATCTCGTCAATATTTGCATCATAAAGTAGAAGCAACAGTATGCTTGACTTGCTAATCAAGTACTTAGTGCTTGTTGATAAAAGACTTTTAACAAAACAAATGCACTAACAAACTACTGGTAGAGCACCTTAATAATTAAGTAAATTACTCCGTCTTTAACGAATACGCGTTCGGAGACCTTTTGTATTTAAGTTTATCACTGAAGTTTACAGAATATAAACAAAATGTGAGTAAAATTAACCTGAAGAAGGCATGCCTTTTCGTGCAGCTGTTGATCGTGATCTGAACGTTTCCACTATCGCTTCTTCGTGACCTAAGCAAAGTAAGGCAAACAATAGCAGAACGTCATATATAAGAAAATGCTGATATACATTGCATACATTAATATCAAATTCATGGTTTGTTGAAGTATATTACCAAAGAAAATTAAACAATGCTAACAACAACATAATTACATGCATATATAAACGCATGCATACTCATATATACATATAGAAAACATGTGTGTATACATACAAGCACGCATATACATATACGTATATGAAAATATGTATGCAAACATGAATAAAAAACACATACACATACATGCATGCAAGCATACATCCAAGCATACACGAAAAAGTACTTAGGTGCACACACATACATATAAGCATACATACGTACATAGATACACACATTTAAAAATGACTAAAGACAATCAAAACGCAATAGCTGAGTATGGTTTTGAATATTTTGCGAATTATTAAAATAACACAAAATTGGCGTTTATCACTAATAAACAAGTAATGATTTCTTAACTGTATAGAAAATCCGCAGGCTGAATTTAGTCAAGTGCACTTTAAGCTAGACTATTAGGCGTGGGAACTGTAAATCCTATTTTCCTTACTGTATGTATGTATGTAATGCGGTTTGATCGCCATTAATCAATTTTCCATCATGCTACAAATAGTTAATGTTCGTGACTGCATAGAAATTGTGCAGCCGACATTTCCAGTCAAGTTCAATGTATGCGAGACTGCTTGAGGTGAGAGCCGCATATCTAAATTTGATTTTCATATATATTCAATGCGGTTTAATCCTCGATAGTCAGTTTGCCGTCGCACTCTGATGATGATCAAGAAAGGTCGAAACGCGTCAGTGCGTTGCGGCTGGCGGTAGTTTTGTTATTTTGTTCGACGACAGGTTAAATACAATGGGATTGGTGTTTACTTCAAGCTCGCAAACTTGATTTAAAGAATGCTCTCATGGTGATGGAAAGTTGAAATGCACTAGTACATGCAACTGAAGGTAGTTTTGATGTTGTGCGACCGGATAAATAAAATGAAATTGGTGCTTACCTCAAGTACGCAAATTTGATTTAAATAATACAAGGACATATTTAAAAATGCGTATACTCATCGACTTACAGGCTTTAGCTGAAGAAGATTTGTCAGTCGAAAGATTATCGCAACTCTCTTCTAAATTGTCATCAGTATCCACCAATAGTAAATTTTCCCCCGCATCATAAGAGAGTTTATTCTGTGCACTCACCAGTCTGCATTGACGAGCATTCAACAACTGCCTTACCGCCGAATACTTCAAAGAGCGTTTTCTTTTCTGTTAGCATTGTGACAATCAGCCAACCATGAATTTAAGGAAGAAATGAAAAGTGTTAAAATATCACTCAAAACAAGTCCGACCAGATAGTTACCGTTTCAAAATTTGCAATGCCAATGTTACAATAAAGGTATTTTGTAGTATAAAAATTAGTTAACATCTATATAATTAAACGAACATAGGTTTCGTGGGCGGTTATGTCATTTATTATAATCAAGTTTGCGAACTCGATATAAACACCTGGCCAATTAAGTACATACATATGTCAGTATAAACTAAGAATTTTATAAAGGGAGATAAGACAATTCATCCAGTAGACAGATTTCGTCCTTATTAGAAACTCATCACGTACTGGGCACAATTTACGCGGAAGCAGACATGCCCAAGTTCGAGCCCTGTGCGCGGCAAATTCTGGCCAGTACGTGATGAATTCTCAATAAGGACGAAACCTGTCTACTGGATGAATTGCCTTTTCTACACTATACAATTCTTAGTTTATACTGGAAATCGTATGTACTTAATGGGTCAGGTGTTTATATCAAGTTCGCAACCTTGAATAAGAATCGCAATTCTACGGGAAACACAAATGTATGTAATAAGTATTTCCGAAAACTTATTCGCGTCATGCAAAAAAATAGATTGCGAAAGAAGTACCCTAAAAAAAGTAAACTCCAATGGAGCATGGGTCAATATTACAGAAAAAACATCTTGAAACGTATTCTACTGGACTTCCGAGAACCAAAAAACGCATAGTGCCATCTGCCCTGTTTAACGACGCGAACAATACTTTGCACATGACGATGAAGATTAACCAGTCGTTGTCTCCATTACGTGTCCGATAGCTATTTCATGTTAGTATGGAAAACGATACCAGTGATCAACAGAGTATACTAAGGCATCAAAGTTGTTATTAGAAGAACACTTGCATTCCTCTAATGCCACAAGCTAACAAAGATTTAATTACAATTATTTTAACTTTTTATAATCGAGCTGCTTTAGGAAATTTATATTGAAGTAAAGAAATCTTCAAAACATTAATATATCCAGACCAAGCTCTCCTTCCTTAACAGAAAAATAACTTAATATACAAAGGTATTCGCCTAAGCAAGATGCGAGGATCACTTAATGAAGTAAAAGTTTGATGTGCGAAAAATGACTCATGTTCTGATTTAGTTTAAAAGGGGCAATGTTGACATTTTTATCCGTTAGACGCCCCTGGTGTTCTAGTAATAAAGCATAGCTTAAAACGGTGTCTACCAGCGTAACAGAAAAGCGAGTTAGGAACTGACAGACGTTTGCTTGGAGACTAAGTCAGCATCGTATCTGTATAAAATGAATGTTCACGACGATTTTAAATGGTCTCCGATTGACCTTCAAATGTGTTCGTTTCCTTGTGGATATGCTGAGAAGTATTACGCTTCATTACCAAAATGGTGACATCGTCAGTCGCCTTCTGGTGGTTAGACAGAAAGCAAAAAACGCATACATTAGTGGGTTTATATATTTCTATTTATACTGATTTCGGCTTGTACTAGTTCTACAGGAAGTTGAACCAAAAAGGGTCGATCATAATATAAGGAGCAATAATTCAGCTAGTTACATATATATTCTTTTTTTGCGGAGGACTAATATATAGTCATTTTTATATCAGGTATTGCGTAGCTAGTAACAAAAGTTAAAATCTCATATAAATATGACTTTCGTGTTTACTCGCAGATCATTAGTAGAAACCGCTACTACGCCCTATTACAACTACATATTTAGTTGAGAAATGTGTGACAGTTGGACAGTACAACTTAATTGAATGTCATGATAACCACGTATGTATGCATATTATGGAGTAACAGGTATTCAGAAATTATTTTAATTCTCAATTGTGATGAAATTTAGCCCATCACGGCAATCTTTGTATTGGTATCCTTTATAGGCCCAGTATCACGAAAACATTTGGTCGATAACTATACAGGCTCGGTATATATTATAAATATTGAATTGGATTTAAAGTCATATTGCCGAATACACAACATTAAATTAATTCCTTTACAATTAGAATAAACATTCTTTAAGTCTGTACCATCCACATGTTCTCCATGTCTTGACCAAATATATAGTTGGTATAGGGCGAAGTAAGTTGCGAGTAAGTACAAAACGTTGTGTGGTCATGAGATAATAGATTTTTTTCCATGATGACCTTGGTATATAATTTTGAAGCTTTTTTCAGAATTTTTAAAACTATTTACGCAATAAATAATACACAATTGCAACCCAGCTTGTTTGTTTGACAAACTATCAGGCATAAATTATGCTAGTTTTTACTAAAATAACCAAATGCATTTATTCTGTACCAAGACGTTTCCACAACAAAGACAGTAAACATTAACTAACCTGAGCCATTAGTTCAGAGCTGAGGCCTAAGTAGTTATGCAAAGCTGTGAAAGTTACTCTCTGCAAACGAACAGTTATCATCTGAATGACACGATGCATTGTTGGTATGTGCTTGCGACAGACGTCACGAAATGCAGTAGTAGGTAATTTAAGCACGACACTGGGCTCCATGGCAATAGCTTGTACTGTCTTAAAAGTAGTTGGACAGCCGTTTATAACGTTGAGTACTGAAACGAGGCTGTGAATATTCCCTCCTTTGCCAACAGAGTGAATAAGTGCATCTGGCTCACCCTAAAAGAACAAAGCAATCAAGGACATAGTAAAAAAATATTTTTGATCTTTACTCCTACAATAATTGCGAAAATATTTCCATTCTATTAAAATAAAATTCTTTTTCTACATCCATACGAAAATGGATTTCTCAGAATAGAATCGCTTACCAAATTTGAAAAAATCCCAGAAACGCGGTAAATTTAGCCGAAATGCATACACAATATTAAACTTTAGCTGTAATTCGCAAGGCCAAATAGTAAAATGATTACCAGGTGGTGCGTACAGATTCATTAAGCGTAACAAAAAGCTGCGTAACTTTGGATTTGACAATTACAGTAAATAATTATTTTCGACAAAATCATACCCATTTAGGTGGATCTGACATTTCTTCGCCACATACTGCGGCTTTGAATGTCAACATAAACAGAATTTCAGAAGATATTATAATAGTACCGTCAAATAAAAATCTCTGTTCTTTTGAATCATTCTACGACCAACGTGAGTAGCTATTGAAATACCAATCAGCCATAAATATAAATCTAACGGTTTAAATGAAATAGAACACTTGCTTTATTATTGCCATTATTTTGTGTGATCGGCTGTGGAATGATAAAGATATTCGGCAATGTTTACCGAATTACAGCAGTTAAGTAAAGAACTGTTCTTTCAGTCAAAATAAGGATCAGTTAATTGCATTGCGTTTCTGTTCAATCAAGAAGGAACCTTGCTTTTGTAAAATTAATTATTGATGGACGGGTAATGAGCTGCCCTCATCATCATCATCATTCATAGTCATACAAAAGCCAAAAGTGACCAATGCTTTACTGCCATATAACCACAAGAAGCGAAAAGAAATATATATAAATAACGAGAGACAGAGAGAAAGAGTACCTAGTTACTGCGAGTATATTTATCAGGGTAACTCACAAAAGTGAGGCAAACTAGGCGACTACACAGCACCATTATGGCCAAGTCAGCTTTAAGGCAAGGCAACATCAGCAATACAGCTTCCTTGGGGGTTTCACTGTGTCACGTCATAAGTGAAACCAAGCCTCACAGTTAACTCAGCTCTACTAAGAAAAGAAATTTACGAAGATGATTCCACCACATATCTGAAACAATATCGCCACTGAGCTGGATTCGATGCCATATCGCGAAGGGTTTATAATCAAGAACTATGATGCGCACGTGGACCCAACCTTGCAGACGAGTGTGCCCAATACTACTCAATTTGGATGTAAAGAACTTCAACTGTTTCTGCCATGTCAAAATCTGTCCACCTTGTTTCTTACGCCAATCTGGCGCTAAGCAAGAGAACAGAGCTCTACTGGACAATCGAATTGAGGGTATACGCAAAACGTGACCGAGCCAACGAAGTTGATGGAATCATAAGTTTTAACGAGGGGCACTTGTTGACAGATCCAAAAGTACGTCTACGGATGTCAACGTTGGTTATTCGTTGTTGGTAACCAACATGTGCTATACTTCTCAAACAACGATGGTCGAATGCCTGTAAGCGTCTAAAATCATCAACTCTAAGAGGCCAAGTTTCACTAGCGTATAGTAAAACTGCGCGTACAGATGCATTGTAAACACGACCTTTAAGGCAGAGTGAAATACTCGCGTTTCTCCATAAATGGCGAAGGTTCGAGAAAGCTACTCTAGCTTTCGCGATTCTTATTCTCACCTCGTCGGACATATTGCCTAAGTTATTGATAGAGCTCCCAAGATATGTAAACCTGTCAACTATGTCTAGATCTTCATTCTGCAGTCGCAGCGTTGGAGTGAGTGGTGGGTGATCCTGTAAAAGTATCTTACATTTAGAGGGTGCGAATTTCATACCGAAAGACGGAACAACGTCTGCTAATCTATTCAAGGTGGCCTGGGCAGCATCTCGATTGTCGAATAATAGTACGATATCGTCTGCATAGTCAAGATCGACTAGTTTACCGCCCGGGAGAACTTCAACACCTGCATCCTGAATGTGTGGAAGAGTGTTGTTCATAATAGCATCGATTACAAAATTAAACAAAAAGGGGGAAAGTGGACAACCTTGACGAACACCACTGCTGGTTGTAAAGTTATGCGTTAATTCGTTGTAGACCTTAACGCGACCAGAAGTATTTGTGTAGAGAGCGCGTATAATATTAACAAATTTTGTGGGCACACCACTTTTCGACAAAATATGGAATAAACATTGCGATCCACCGAGTCAAATGCACCCTTGAAGTCTAGAAAGACGGCTATTGTGGGACGGTGATATAAATGTCTCTGTTCAAGAACTTGCCTTAACGTAAAAATATTATCTATACAACCTCGTCCTGAGCGGAATCCGGCCTGTTCTTCTCTAGTGTGTGATTCACGTGAAGCGCTAAGACGACGTAGGATAATCGAAGCAAATAACCTAGATACGACTGGAGTCAAGCTTATACCACGATGGTTATCGCACGAATTACGATTGCCTTTTTTGAAGATAGGAATGATGGTCGACTCATTCCAATCAAGTGGTACGGTTTCCTCATTCCATATAGTATGAAAAAGTTTAGTCAACGCTCCCAAAATTATATCGCCACCATCCTTAAATAATCCTGGAAGCAAATCATCGAGGCCTGTGGCTTTGCGGCGTTTAAGAGATAGGATTGCATCGCGTACTTCTAACTCTGATGGTTCTTCGAGACTAACATTCCACACTGTTGATGCAGGCATGCTTTCGGGAATCGGAACTGACGCGGGTGCCCAAGAAAATTGATCTTTGAAGTGTTCAGCCCACCTATCAAGACGACTTATTTATCGGTTATTAAATGGTTGTTACTATCATTTATAGTTTCACTAACTTTTAATTTTCTCGGACCTGTTGCGCGAATAAGTTGGAACAAACAGCGACTATTACCTGACGCGAGCGCTTCTTCCATTTCTGCAGCCTTTCTGGTCCAAATGTTTTCCAGATCGTTTTTTGACTGCGCTTAAGTTGGCGATTTTTATTACGATGATTATTATTATGATCCGAGCCAGATGGAATTCGGCGCCCTGTTTCGAGAATCTCATCTCCATCATCATGTACAGCCATCCAAAAGCTCGTGCGATCTATCGTTTCACTGTCATATAACCATAAGTCATTCATAGTTATAAGTAGACTGTAAAAGAACACTAGGTTGCATATTCCTAGTGAGGATGATTTGTATTCAGTTTTCATTCTCTTAGTCTTCCAACCAGGATTATCTGCTTAGATGCCAGTGGCTAATTTAATTCAGCAGCCGAAGCTTACCCTTCGCGTCTAGCACGCTTGCTCTTATTCCGTCAAAAACATTAAACACTAAAATTATTGTGAAGTTATACAAAATTAGAGGCTTCAAATGAAACGGTATGATGGATGTGTCCAATGATTAGTTCTACGGAGGCCCTCAGTGCCACATACAGTATTACCTAAATTTTGCATAATTTAACTTATCTTGGACCAAAATTCGGATTTTCGCCATCAAGAATATTTAGCATAAACTTTAAAATATCTTCATATTTTTGTCGTGAGCTCGGTTGTTCGAGTTTGCTCACATCAATTTGGAGTTTATTCTTATTTATTTTCCCTGAAATTTTTAGTGCAATTCTACAAATGAAAAGTACATGGTCCAAGTCGACATAAGTGTTCCAAATGGAACGACAATCCTGGATGCAACCTCGCCATCTATGGCTAAATGCTACATGAGCTATTTGAGTGTACCTTTGTCCGGGTGCTGGAAGACACCATTTAGCGAAACGTCTAACACAACGTCTGAAGTTTGTACTTCTTAAATATAATCTGTTCCGCGCAGCTATCCAAAAGCCGTGCACCATTACCGTTGCACGTCAAGCTTAAAGTGTCTCTTCCACCTAAATGGAATTCTGCAGTACTTAAGCGACCAACTTGAGCATTCATGTCACTCATAATCAAAAATATATCTAAACTTCGTGCTCTACTTAGTAAGGAGCTTATTTCGGTATAAAAAGCGTCTTTGCTTTCGTCAGTGCTGCGATCGGTAGGAGCATATGCAGATAAAACGAAGAAGCAACGTTGAGAACGGCATTTTCACTGATTTTAGTAGAATTATTTACACGTGCCGCACACAACCGACTATTTAAAGGGATCCATTTAATTAAGCTTCAGCTCGTGTGCTAAGGACAATACCAACGCCCCATTTACCGAATTGAGCTGCTCCCACTTCAATTAGGTTACATAACTTGCTGGAATTCCAAACTAAATGCCACAAACAGGGTTCGGCTAGTTCGTGAGAGAGATCCAATAGTGTACAAGGAACTTCTGGTTTTCTTCACTTATCCATTGTTCTCAACAGACAATTAAACGTTCTCGCCTTAATTATATTCTTCTCCAGTATAATAACTGCAACGACATTATTGCAAAATGTCGCGAGGTTCGCACTGAAGATGTTCCTGATATGAGCGACACTATAATGTTCAGTGCTAATTTAGCCATAAAATATAGTTCCATGATCCTATAGCCGACTCGTCCTTACAGTCTCAATTTTATAACGTGAGTTAATTTCCTTCAACCGTCGGTACAGTTAATCAAATTTAAGAAGAATGATGACGTCCACATTACACGAGTGGAATTATTACGATAGAGAGACAATAGTAGTAAAAAATGTTTGTTTATGTAGCCTAGCTTACGTTCACAGAAGACATTCCAATCTGTTACCTGATCTGCGTTTTGACTAACACAGGGTGAGTTCAAGTTTTTTTGAAGATATTTAGATGGCTTTAAGCAACCACCTTCAGCAGAAAATTACGAATAATCCAGATTTGAAATTTTAATTTATTTATTATTGTATCTCATGTCAATTTTTAACATGAAGTTTGCATAATGGATATAATTACGAATCCTGTTTTAATCTATTCACACAACATAGCAAACCTACCGTCAGTCACACGTTCTGACGCGTTCCGACCTTCAATGATCATAATCACAGCGAGACGGAAACCTGACAAACGAGGATCAAAACGCAATGCATGTAAAAGATAAACGAAATCAGATATTCCGCTGTTTGCCCTACCAGTCTATCAAAAATTGCATTTAACTGGAAATCTCTGCCGCACGATTTGT
Organism: Eudiplozoon nipponicum; assembly: GCA_029291075.1. Taxonomy (NCBI): domain Eukaryota; kingdom Metazoa; phylum Platyhelminthes; class Monogenea; order Mazocraeidea; family Diplozoidae; genus Eudiplozoon; species Eudiplozoon nipponicum. The sequence continues at coordinate 16,092 of JAQBSW010009255.1, read as the reverse complement.
TTGCAGTCATGAACATTAATATTTTACTAAACTCATTTAGAACATTCGTAGTCATCATATCAGTACAACTGTTTAAATAAAATTGGATTGTTCTTTTGAGTAGAGACACTTCAGTTAAAGAACCGTTATCGTTACCAACGTGATTGGTGATTTTTCAATTTTGATGGCAGTTAGACTAACTTGGACTCGCGGGTCATCGTGTCGAAATTTTTCAAGATTACGACAAATATTAATAGAACTTAAATGTTTACAACTGGCTACAAATATTCCACCCTCCAATATAAATTCAGATGCTGTATACGATTCTGTAGACGGCTGTCATCCTTTGTCGTAAAAAAATTCACAAATTCATGAGGAAAAAATGGGAAAAGCTTCTTTTGACGCAATATTTGTTGCACTGAGGCTTAATCCTCGCTATCATACATAAAGTGGAAGATTGATCATTACTTATGTGTTATGAATGAATTTTTAGAAATTTAAAAACTAAATTTGGTGCAACAACAAAAATTGCCTTCGCTACATTATAAAATGCATAGTTTATAATGGAATATATATTGGTTTTTATATCAAGTTTGCAACCTTGAATTAAATAATTGCTACCTCACTCTGGTAGACGATCTGTTCCTTTACTATATAATTTGATTGTGGATGACTTCAGCTGTTTCTGCTATGCCAAAACCTGCCTACTCTGATTCTAAAGGCGCTGGATGAGATAATAATACTCTCGTGAGAAATCGAATAAGAGGCTTATGTGAAACACCAAAAATAGTTACATCCATAACCTTACATTCTAAAAATGTTTCTCTATTGCACAAAAGAAAACATTCGAATTAGAACCAATATATACTTAGCAACTGATAACAGTAAAAACAGTTCCCATTAGAAGAACAATGAATGGCGAAAATTCACTAGTTTAACCGACAATAGCTTTTACTAATGAATAAAATTTATTTGCAAGTTCAGTTTCAAAAAAAGAAAAGCATATATAACCAAATACGAAAATTGACGTATAATTTTAAATTAAGCCATTTTTAGCATTAAACATGCAAGATAATAAAAATTGTGTGTAGTTAACAATAACTTTATTACAAAAGCAGGTCATACAACACAGTTTAACAAGTCCATTTCAACTTTTAGATCTGAAATTGATTTAAAGATCTGGTGCTCTAAATAGTAAATTTTAGAAAGGAAACAGGATAAAATTTGGTCGGATGAATATATATATTTAACAAAACATTTTAGGTGAAAAGCGCACGCATTGCGGCAAGCGCACGCATAGTAAGCGCACGTGCACAGGCAAGCACACGCACACACAACAAGTTTACTGGTTTACCTGATCTGGGTTGTAATTAATACTGGACGATTTCCAGGTGTATTTTTTGTTGGAGATATTTCGGATGCAGCTGTCGGCATCTTTCTTCTGTCCGCAGTACATCAGATGTTTTAAAAACAAACTAATGAAGCAAGTACATTTTTAAAACGTATAATGTACTATGGACCGCTGGAGGATGCAAACAGCGGCATCCGAAATATCCCCAACGAACAAGGCAACTGAGACTCAGCATGGGCTTGTCACAACAAAGATCAGGTAATATAGAAAATGCACTTTCCCAATTTTTTAGTTTTTCATTTACAAGTTGATATTAAAATCATGGAAAAAACTCTTTTTGATATTCAATTCCAGAGAATATCACGCCTAATCTCTTTCTCATTACGTAGCTCATTTTTTTACTTTAAAGAAAGCTAGAACAGCCTGGTTTAAAATGTGATTTATTCTAATAATAGGATCAACAACTGCAAAATTGACTTATTTTGCCAGTCAGACAGAGAGAACGGATAATTAGTACGTGAAACGAAATCTTGGATATTTCCAACGATAAGAACTAGAAGATATAAAAAAAGCCGAACCGTGTGGTTTGTACGTGTTACATCATGAAATTTCGGAAGGTCTCCTCCGCACTGTACTTAAAGTTCAACTACGTATCGCCTGGGATTACCTTAAAGTTAGACAGAAACGACGCAAGTTAATGAAAAAAGAGAACAGAATATTTTAAGAAACAATGCAATTTGATTGATGACCCCAGATACATGTTCAACTATTATCATGGTAAATAAATATGATTATATGAGTAAAATAAGCAATGTTCTTGATAAAACAGAAATTAAAACCATGCTAAGTTGATAATTGCAGAAAAAGAATAAAAAATAATTCAATGATGCGTGCCATTAAAGGTTCACGTAAAAAATTCAAACCAATGGTACGAATTAAAATGAAAACGATGAAATAATATGTCATCTTAAAGATATAAAACCAATTGACAGACGAGCTGCCAGAATATAGGACCTGCCCAAGCTACAAAAAATAGTTGGAACGAACTTGCCATCGCGAAGACCAATGATGCCAATGGTAAACACTCCAACAAGCGCTAGGGGAAATCCAAAACCATTCTTAGACACAATAAACTTAAATATCCAAACATTGTGTTCACGACTCTTTTTGTTACTTAGAAAAAGTAAAATTGTACATTTGAAAAAGTAATATAATATATGTTGACATTAAAATCTACTTTAAACATCATGTACACAAAACCATCGGTAAACGCTATTAATTCATCGATAATAACCACCGTCCATTCACATATCTACAAGCCGTCTTAAAATTCTCCTCAATAAATACTCAAAGAACGTTTAAACCAAGTTCAATATTTCTCGCAAGTTGACGTAATTGAGATAGCAATTCATTATTGCTGGGTGAATAAGCGACAAAGGGCTACTGCATATGATCCTACAATTGGGGCTCCCACGGAGGATAGCTTATCATGTGATTCTGATAACAAATGTCTTCACGTAGTAGTTTGATATAAAATAAAGATGTTGCTAAAACTAAACCTTTAATCGTCGATCCGTAAAGGTTACATGAACATCTTTTGGTAAGTTGTAGCAAGCCGTGAACACAGGCACGACCTGGTGACGGTGTCTGCAATTTTCTGGGGTAGAAAAAGTTCCGTTATACACACGATGGATTGTCAGATGCCTATGTTGATCATGTGTACCACTTAAGCTTAAAGACAAATTGTCCGTTAGCTCTTGAATTTTGACGGAAACTTCACGATGATATAGTCACATTTTTTCAGACGAATTACACACGTGTGGTGTCTGTACTATTTCCTTCCAGATCATTTATTCGAGCGTACCTCGTCTTGTTTGGATCGAGATAGCAACTGTATAAAGTGAAATACAGATGGAAATAGATATGAAAGCCATTTGATGCTTTCCAATTTCGTTCTTACCCTGAATCTGGCTGTGACAAGCTCAATTACTCACCCATAAAAAAGTCAGCTTACCACAAGTCGCAGCGACTTAAACTATGCAGACGAAACGGTGCCCGGTCATTCTTCTCAGACCAACCAAATTTTGTAAGTCCATAGTCATAGAAATGTATGGCCTAGCGAGCGGCAGGCACAAGTTAGCGTGGTAATAGTAGCATGAACTTTGCCTGGACTAATTTGGCATACCCATCACATCGTTTCATGTAATGTCTCGAGTTTGATTTAAATGCACAGTAACACTAAGCTCAGAATTACTAGCAACGGAATTAGAGCAAGCGTACGAGAAACGAAGGGCAAGTTTCGACTGCTTAAGGAAGCTTTAGCCACTGGCGCCTGAGCAGTTATTGCTCATCAGCTTCAATTGGCAGAATATCTAAGATAAGGAAAGTCTGAACAAAAACCTTTTCAACTATGATTGGGTAACCTAGTGTTCCTTTAAAATCAATATATAACCATGAATAACAAGAATAATAAATTCATATTGCGTATAAAACAGACGTGGAATGTAAAAGAACACAAGGTTGTCCATTTCTAGTGAGGATGTTTTGTGTTCGGAGTCTTCTTTCTCCTAGATAGTATGTCAAACAAAGCTGATGAACACTATCTGTTCAGATTTCCGTAGCCAAAGATTCCTTTAGCAGTCGAAATTTGCCCTTCGCGCCTGGCCTGCTTGCTGTCACTCCGCCAAACACATTTAACAATAAAAGTTACTGCGCAATAAGACCAAAGTCGAGGCAACCTAGTGTTCTTTTTCAGTCCACATTTAACCATGAACAAAACGAACTACAATGTTCGCTTCTTAAGGTTATATGACAGTGAAGCATTAGTCACTTTTGGCTTTTGTATGGATCTGCGTGAGGGTATGCTGCGCTATTCAGAAGCCGCAATCAATCAATCTTTTGTATGGCTGTACATGATGTTGATGATAAAACTGATCACATTATCTTCTGACCAACAATCTCGTGGCTGGACATACGCAGTGCAAATCGCTCTGACTAACTATAGTTTGGAGAAATTCTATAGGAATCTAGCGGCAAACAGTGTTCAATAGAACTAAATTAATTGTATATTATTTTGCAATGCTAACTTTGGTATTATTTGTATGTGCATTTCTGACACCCGCTGTGTATGTATGTATTCAGGGTAATGTCAGATGCCAATAAATCATGGCTGTCTATTTATATTATTAATAGATTATTTGTACGTAGATTTATCCTTATCCTAGATGGTCTGTCAGCCTAGACTGATGAACGCCATATATTAGATAGTGATTTGGAGTCGCTAGTGACCAAATTTTCTTACATGAGCCGAAACTTTACCACCACATCTGAACCACCGCTTCTATTCCATCACCAATAATTTAAAAATAAATGACAATTGATCAGTAAAACCAAACTCGAAGCACTAAATGAGATAAGATAATTGTAGTTCAATGATAATAACAAGATCCATGTGATCGTCGAGAGGACTAACTAAGACTCATCTGTCACCATTCGCTATGATGCACGATTGTCATCTTCTTATGAAATTACTATTTTTAAAAGGTTGGATCTCCTGGTCTATAGAAATAAATAAAAATTTCACAAAGATTTAAAAATTAAAGTATAATTAGATAATCAACGTATAATAAAGGCCTTTTTCCCAGACAGCACCGGCGTATCTGTGTATCAGAGGCACATATCAGCTATAAAAATCACTAGAACTTCCAATGGAGTGAGATCCGAGAGACCGGTAGAAGTGAATTCATACAAAAATTATCGAAATGTAATTATCTCTAGCACCGCACAAACTTTATTGCATCATGAAAGGTGAAAAGCGTCACTGCGTGCAACTGGTGGTAGTTTATCTGTTGTTCAGCGACTGTTTAAAAACAATTATAGTGGTGTTTACTTCAAGCTCGCAAACTTGATTTAAAGAATAAAACCAATTTTAAATAACCTAAAGAAATTTCAGAATTTACATACAGCAACGATTAATATAAAAGAAAACAGGATATATTATACGTCTTAAATCAAGAAAATTTAAAACAAGTAAACTAAGGTTTACCTGTCAAATGAAAATTGATTAAATATAATCAGATGATGAATCCTAAAGCAAATTTGTGATACATTATCGATCCCATGAAGATACTACTGCATAAGAATCAAATCTGTACCAATAATACGCGAGGACAAATTTGCCGTAAATTTAAACCAGCCAGCTTAATGAAAATAATCATAGTTTATGATACGCATAAACTAAAATATCTTAATAAAATCTATAACATTATGGATCTAATAGATGGCATATATTCAGTCAGCAGGGTCGATCAATTACATTTTACTGGACCTAATTAAAACAAAAATCAATAAGCGCTCAGTTACTAAGAGGCATGAGGGCGATATTTATTCTTTGTTCTTGAGCAAATTAACAGAGAACTAACTGTTACCTAATAGTAAAATACATTTTACGTTTAAAAGAAGATAAACATCGAACTATGAATAAGCTAAAGTAAACACTTAACCACAAACAACGATGGCGCATGTTGCTTGATAAAATAGAAAATTATTTTTTAAAGGAAAAAAAGCTGATTCTTTATTATTCTGAAAATCAAAAGAGTAACAGACAGGATTTGATCTAATTTTAAGACAGTCTAAACATTAAGGAATAAGTTATTAGAATGAATTCACTTTATAAATTTATGCTAACTACATTCCAACTATATCACCAAAATCTTACCAGTATCTAATTTAAAACAAGAAAGAGTTAACCAAGATTAAAAATCGATTTTAGTATAAATTTAAAATATTATGGAATTTATCCGTGACAGTAAAGCTCACCTTTTCCCGAATAAACACATTAATAAGTCCAGATATCACAATATACATATTAACATCTGGATCCCCGATTCTGAACAAATATTGGCCAGACTTAAGTTCAATTTTTTCAATTGATTTACAAAATTCCTGAAAGAGCGGCTTCTCCAAATGTCCAAACACCCTAATTGAGCCCAAAATAATACGCTGTTCATCAAGCAATTCCAAATCTTCATCAACTTCTTCAGGTTCGAAAAACGATTCTGGTAGCCTGTGCTTAACCAGAAAAGGTACTCTGTTATCGTGTTCAATGTTAAGCAACCTTATAATCAATATTTTACACGAATACCTTTTTGCAAAATTGATTATGTGATTTTTCTTTTCATCTTGTGTCGGAAGCTCTTTTAATTTATCAGCTACTTCTTTAAATTTACGACCATATCTTTTTGCATAATATCGCAATTTGTCGCGCTTTCTAAATCTCGGTCGAGCAAATGGTGAAGTGACAATTAATGGACCGATATGTAATTCTGAAAAAAGTTATAAATAAAAATACCTTTCGACTTCACGTTTCTTAAAGCAAGATAAATACATAATGAAGTTAAAAGGACGACAAATACTATGAAAACAAAAATATTCTTAAACTTAAAAAGTATAAGAAATACATGAGAGGCATCCAAACTAGGAAATATATCGATTAAAACACTATTGTGGATGGCATCCGAAACGTATGTGTAGACAGTCGATAATGATTTATCTGTAACTGTGTACATATACACTGTAGCGCTCTTTAATTTCTCCCAAGTAACTGAAAATATTCGCACCACCCAGACACTCATATTTATAACTAATTAAGATGTAGGCATATTGACCAATTCACCCGCGTTATCAATTAACCTTCGTGTCGTTTAAAACGATTTATTTAAGGCAAATAATCTACAATGCTTGTGATGAATAATTATTAGAGGAATACAATTTTCAGACAAAATTTGTGGCATAAATTGTAAATAGGTATTGCGGCCTTTAAAAAACCTGTAGAAGATCTATTTGATGGAACAGTTATGGTTTGAATCCAGATAAAGATATTATATTCTATTCGATTAACTTGTAGGAGATTAAATTAATCTTGATATAAAAATAAATTAATTTTTATGTTTGGGCATTTGATAATATCGCTGGTTTCATAAAACAATGTTTGCCTATTTTAAAAATAATGCTAACAAATGTTGTTACTAACACACATAGTTTCAAGTAAGGCCTTTTTCGTAAACAAATTCAACACAGTTATTGCTAAGCAATGTCTATTCTGTAAACTAACATAACTTGGTTATTGCAGCAAACAAATAAGTACGATTCTTTTAATCAAGTTTGCGAGCTAGAAGTAAACACCAATCCAATTGTATTTAACGTCGTCGAATAACATAACAAAACTACCGCCAGTCAAAAACTTGATTTAAATAATTGATACCACCAGCCGCGCAATCAATTATTGTTGAATTGCATTGTCTATAAATAAGTACGATGTAGTTGAGATATCTGGAGGAGTTGCGTTGTCAGTATTTTGTGCCTGACGATGTAGTACTGATATATGGAGAAGTTGAGTTCTCACTATTTTGTACCTGACGCGCGTGATCTCTCTGATGACTTGTAAAAACCATTATGTTTCTCTTATCAATGTTACCATTTGCGATCCTTACAGTGTATTACTGTCAAAACGAATTACCGTTCTCATTTGAACAGAGCAATTAATAGAAGGAATTGAGAAATTTTAGAATAGAATACCTTTATTTGGATTCAAACCACACATGTTACATTTAATTGGAAGTTCTAAATTAGATTATCATAAGGTATATATGGGTTATCCGAGTCTGACAACTCAGAGATTCTCCTATGGTAGTGTCTAAAGTACCTCTCCACAATAATATAGTTTATTATCCTTTTTGAAGATGGTGTATTGATCCAGCAGGGTTGCTATGCAACATTTCATAAAGCGATCAGGCTATTAGTTACTCATGGTAGCCTTGGAGAGACAAGTGTTATGAATAGCGGCAATAGTTGAGCAGAGGTGATATCATAAGCTCCTGTCAGCCTCGCTATTTCTTTCCTAATGTTTTGTTTGTGATTGATCAGCCGTATTAACGTTGAAAAGTATATGAACGGAATTAAGATATAGTAAAGACATTTTGAATGTCTCGGATGATTTTGCTGGTGATATACGCAGCATCCAATTTGATGAAAATCGCATGGATGCCATTAATAAATTAAATGTTCAATATTGCTCGAATGTGCGGCAGCAAATGTTGACATAACAGAGTGAAACTTTGAAAATGAAATAATGCGCGTAAAATAATGCGTGCAAACAGTGAGAATGTACAACAACGGGCGCCGAAATATTTTGAATAAACAAAACAACTGAAATCCGTATTTTATTAGTCAAAACGCAAATATGGTAATTTGGATTAATCCGGTTATGCAATTTTTCATTCTCCTAAGCAACATTTGACATGGAATTATGGCAACGACGATCTCAAATTGTATAATCGTTATACTTTACAGAAGAAGCAATTTGTGAGGAAAGTTTCGTCAATGTTTCCGTTTTAAATTAAATTTAAGGTCACAAGCGTAATTTATGTCTCTTATGCATGACCTTTTTATAAATATTATGAACTCTTCGCTTTGAAATTTAATAATCATAAAATTGTACTTATTAATGAGAAAAAAAGACTCGATGTTATCCTCTCTTTTGCGCGCAAATGATTTTGAATGTATAGAGGAATTTAGTGATAAAACCCGTAAGAGAGAAATTAAAAAGGCAGAATTAGACATGATTGAAATCTAGCTAAATCTATAGACCTCACTAAATCAGTTGTAATTTAATCGTGACTAATCGAATAGCAAATTTATCAACACTAAACTTTAGGAGAAATCAAATTGAACTACTTAACCGTGGTTTAAACATGTTTCTAATAATGAGAGATCAGTTATTAATGAGATAATTACAGGAGCTGTCTAAACGGTGCACTTTACTTAAGATAAGGATAGAGTGAAATTTAAATTAGACGTTGCCTCAAAGGTTTTAACACCAAAAGTATTAAGTTAAGACAAACTGTGAAATTCAAGGTCACTGAAAGGAGTTAATATCGAACAATGTTATATGTCTAAAAACGGATAAAGGAGTAGCTATAGTACTGATGAGTCAATCCGATCATAATCATAAATTGTTAGAATAGTTAAGTAATGCGGAACTATACACTAAAATAACAAAAGTCCCAACAAATAGATTACACTAGCAAGTAAAATCATGAATCTGCTATATGATTGCTACTGATGAATTGGATTTGTGCGCATGGTAAAATTCACATAAAGAGAAATAGAGTTGCACCCAGAGTGTATTTTTAGGAAGAATAATTGCTCGGGAATCATTCCTAATTTCAAGTTCAATCACCAATATCGTATGAAAATTGATATTTTGGAGTTATTAACATTAAGAGGCCATATATTAACCGGTATAAAGCACAGTAAGTTAGAATTATGCAGACGGTGCAATATATTCAAGGATAATTGGTATCCTATTCATTTTATAAAAGAAACAATGATGGATTTCGTAAGAAAATTTCATCATAATTTGAGGAAAATAGGAGCATATAAAGGAAAGGAAGAGCGTAAGATCATAATACTACTAGATACTAAATTAAGTAGAAAAGTGAAACCAGTAGTTTAAATATATAATAGGAACCGCTTTAAAAGATTAAACCCTTGATGAGAAGAACTGTTTTTTAAAAGACCTATTCTGAGTGGAACCTGCGTGGTTTAAATTGAAATTAAACACGTGAATATGTCTTTCGGTATTCTAATTTTATCACTTTTAATGGCATGTGGTTATGATGAGCGTTTCTGATTTATTGGTCTTCCCCACCCGAAAATGTGAGGGCGACTCAAGTTACGTGATTTCTCATGGAGTGTACAAAACACATAGTATAACGCACGTAAAATCAAAATTCATATTCAGCCACTATGTTCTCACTTATTTGGATGAACATAACAGTTATAGATAAGTACACACATACGTGAAACTAAACAATTTAGGAGAAGGTGAGTCTGAAGTATAAATGATTTGGCCAGAGGAAATATCTCGCTTGCTTACTTAGTTTGTTTTGTAAAATTTGTGATGAAGGGTAAAATGAAGAAGGTGGCCGACATCGGTCGCCGTAGTGTTTTGATGAAAAAAACTGGAATTCGTACACTGTTAGTCAAAATGCAGGTCAGGTAATTTGATTAGTCCAGTTTCGCATTTTTCATTCTTTTAAGTAAGTACAAATACCAAGTCAGCGAGGCGCTAGAAATTGCAGGTACAATGCAATTCAGAGTGTGTTGCGTGCAATTTTCTTGCAATTTTATTATCGATGCATTACAACATTACAACGGTTAGGTCACATTTCGTGCTTACTTATTCGTCTGGTGTCAAATAATGCATTTTCGTGTTGTATTAAAGCTTGATTTAAAAATATTGGAGATTTAAACCGACTAGTTTCATTAGTTTTTTCTTTACAAAACGACAAAAAACTCGTCCTTACGAGGTTTTATTACTACATAAGGGTGGAGTTCGCATCCTGTTAGTCAACTGATCAATGATCTTCTCATATGTTAATAAAAATGAATTAATTTCTTCTGCTGAGCTGTGGCATTCATTAACTGGACCATCAATAATATAGTACCAAGTTAGCATAAATGGTTTCTAAACAAAATGTTAGTGCTAGTGGTCGGTTAAGCCACAAAAATCAAAACATTGTGGAGCTGAATTAGTTGAAAGCCTGAGTGTGAAATCACAAGTTTATTTGAATAAACGCAGCAGGTAAACTTTGGTGTTTCCTCGGAAATTTCGATCATATTTAAAGAGAGAATATTTTGAGACTCATGATAGGACTGTTCGCTCGACATTATGGTTAATGTCATTTGTGAGATATGTAGATATGCTAAGTTATTAACCGGTTTAATTGTTGTGCACATAATTACTGCCTAGACTATGATACGAGGCCTATGACTAATTAGTGCTGCTAAACAGAGTGTTAACTCTAGGTTGCTGGTCCTGTTTCCTTAGGCAAATTTGAGCTCAAGCTTGATCTATACGCTGCAACTGCATAGTTTATAAGCAACTCAACACGAAGATTAAATTTGAATCATTAATAAATGAGGTCCACTCGATCCTTGCTGCAGAAACGCTATAATACCGACCAGTTATTCATTGTCGACATAATTGTTAGCTAAAAATAGCTCGTCATAAACCGTGAAACACGTGAAAGTATGAAATATGAATCATATGAAAGAATTTGAACATATCATGTGTGACATGAAATAGAATACGAGTTTTACAAAATATACTAAATTGTGATATAAAGAAGAATACAAAATGGACATAAAACTGTCTGTCCATTCGTGGTTATGCAAATTAAATTATAATTTGATTGAAATCTTCGACATAGGGAGCCAGAAACGCATGTATACAGTTGCATAGTGCTACAATCAGTTTGTTAAATAATAGATTTCCACCTACCCATGCTTACCGAAGTAGCTATTGCAAATTTCATGGTGATTAAAAACTTTGATATGCCCAGATAAAATCTTGTAATGCCCGCGAAACATAGTATATCACTGAAATGAAGTCGAAGCACAGAAACTTTAATTTCTGAATCATCTTGTCAGGGTAGAAATCGTGACAAATTACTTGGTAGGAGTAAGTTCATGCCAAGAAAGATCTGCGATTTGGACGTGCGAATAGAATCACATATACGAGAATGAATTGCAAGGAGTACCAAATTTAATGCATAAATCTATTTACCATTGATGGACGGGGATGCTACAGCAGTTTATAATTCACAATGCCTTTATTCGAGTATGTCATTGGACTGTGGGTAGTATGAGGTGGTTTGGTACAAAGTGCATCCTATTAAGCACTTAGTTGTGCTATAATGATCAAATAAAAAGAACGAAACATTATTGTAACACGCGGCTCTGTGTTACAACCCAACGAAGGTCGATTTTTACAAACGCTGTGCTCTTTAAGGTCAAATATTCTAACTCTGTCCTTAATGTGGCAATGGCCACCTTTAAGACAAATAATGAACAAAAAGTCTTATCTAGGGCAGACAGTATTTTAACAGAAATTCCTCGCAGAAGCGTCCGTATAAGAATGAAGCAGTCAGCCCAATGAGAAAAGCAGACTTAGAGCTGAAGTGAACATAAATTAATTAATGTGTAAATTTGTTTTATTAAATCGATGCTCGTTGTGCGAGAAAAATTCTATATATAATTGAGTAAAAATAAAGCATTTGTCGTACATTTAAAATGGCTTCTGATGGGTTGGAAACGTTGATTCAGGCATTGACTTCTCAAATGAATAATTTAACTGCAGAATTAGGCACAATTAAGGCTCGTCTAGACGATACGCTAATAATAAATACAGAAGACATCCAAGTACGTGAACCATCCAACATAGGTGGGCACAACAATGGCGACCGCGCCGAAGAGGAATCAGGAGGAAATATGCCGGCGTTTTCAGCCGAATCAACGAGTTATTTCAGACCGTCATCAGAGTTTAAGCCGACGTTGGCACCACTAGATGTGGAAAGGCCACAGTTATGGTTCGAAAAATTTGAAGCATCAGTTCGAGCCCAGGAATTTACATTGGAAGCACCTATTGTGCGTGTAGCTGTGTAGGAATTAGTGGAACGGACAGTAGCAGTCCAATTGGAATTGCCAGTTGACCTCACGTATGAAGAATACAAAAGACGCGTGTTGGATCATTTCCGGGCTAGGCCTCAGGAAGTGTTCTTAGAATTATACAGCCTGAAACCATTAATGGGTGAGATGCCCATGGATACCATGGCACGTATCAAGTGGTGGTTCTCGAAGCTTACCGAGTCTTTACCCGGCTTGCAACCACATGAGGCCATCATGTTCATGCTGCTGGATCCTACCAGATACGGTGAAATATCCAGCACCCAAGGAGGCCTTGAAGAGAGACTTCAGGCCCTTCAAAGTTCGGCCATAATGACAAACAAAGTGGCAGCTGCATCTCCACGCATGGGTCCAGTTACGACATCTATCAGGAGCGACATACCGTATTGGAATTCTTCGCGGCATAATAAGCAGTTCCGCGACAGAAGGCAACAGCCAGTGGCCTGGAAGCAAAGTCAGTATATAAGGACTCCAGCTTCGACGAATACGACGTATAAGCGTCAGCAAAACCCATGTACTGCTCCTCGAGAACGGCCAGTGCAGTGGGGTAACAGGGTGCACAATCTCACAAATAAAGGTGGGAGAGAGCAGAGCACGTATATTAATCCTTTGGTGCCTCCGATGGGTAGATCGAATGAAGACCAGCAGATCAAACAAAAAGTGGTCCGAACCAGATGGCCTTTGAAGAAAAGGAAGTGTGGGAAACATTGCCAAATGTAAGAATTTTCATTAAAGTTAAATTTTTAGAACTCTTCAACGGATAGCCAGTAAAAAATCAGGTGGATACTGGAACTGATGTTTCGGTACTACCATTGACTTGGCCATTGAACAATGTAAAACCTACGAAAGCAAGTTTATGTCAGGCATCGGGCGCATCGATGTTGGCTGTGGGCGAGTGGGACACGAAGTTGTTAATAAATGAAAATGTCTATCATATGTCTTTTGTTGTTTCGAATACGCAAACGCCCTTATTGGACTTGATTTCATTAGAAAATGGGTTAAGACGATAGACTGTCAAAATAAACGTGTATGCCTATCGCGGCCCGAGGGAATAAGTTCAATAAAGTCTATATGTACCCATAAATTGCAGGAGGAGACCAGTTGTCTGCCTGGGTGGTGGAAGAATCTTCAAACCCGATATAACATTATATTCCAACTGCCTGATTGTAGCGAGCGTCCAGGGCCGACGGTCGAACAGTTTAAGCTATGGCTAGAACTAAATGACAGTTAAGAACCACCAAAAGTATATGGTGCTCCTCCAAAGAAATTAGCAGCAGCGACTCGTGCAACCCAAGAAATGATAGAAGCCGGCGTTCTTGAACCGTCAACATCTGTTTTTCGTGCTCCGATGGTTTATGTTACGAAAAAGGATGGTTCGCTCCGACCAGCGGCTGATTTTAGGCAATTGAACTCAGTAACTAAACCGGACCCGTATCCCATGCCGGCTCTGCGTGATCTGTTCTTACAGCTAGCGGGAGGCAAATGGTTTGCCGTGCTTGATCTTAAACAGGGATTTTGGCAAATAGGCGTGCGGCCCGAAGACCGATGGAAGTTAGCGGTACAAGTACCCCAAGGTCATTTCCAATTCACCCGGGTACCATTTGGCCTTAAAAACGCTCCGAAAGTGTTCCAAAGAATGATGGACTCGTTCGTGTCTGACTTAACGTGTACAACAGCTTACGTAGACGATGTTATTATATGGGCCACTACTGAACACGAATTACGTGTGAGGCTGCAGAAGATGTTGGCCAAAGCTGTAGAATGGCGATTACATTTTAATCCAGAAAAGGTACAGATAGGTCAAGAAGTGCGGTTCTTGGGGCACTTAGTCTCAGCGGACGGATGCATGCCGTTAGATTCGAATGTACAACCTATCAGGGATTATCCGGTGCCTACTACTAGAAAACAATTGCGCCGGTTTATTGGTATGGTGAATTTCTATAGACCATACCTCGCAGGGATGGCGGTTACACAACAGCCCTTATCTCAGTTAACTAGTGCCAAGATACCATTTCGTTGGACGGAGGAGGCTCAACAAGCGTTTGTACTATGCAAGCAGAAATTAATAGATGCAACTATTTTGACTTTCCCGGTAGGTAATATGTCAATTGTTACAGACGCGTCAGATATTGGTATAGGAGCGGTGTTACAAGCTGACGGACGTCCTGCGCAATATATAAGTCGCACACTCACTAAGGCGGAACAGAACTATACAGTCACAGAAAAAGAATTACTTGCCGTACAATGGGCGCTGCGGAAGTTTAGATATTTTGTCATCGGGGGACACGTGGACGTCTTTACTGACCACAAAGCGCTAGTGCATTGGAGATCACTATGTATTGAGAAGAAACGTGTACATCGAGCCATTGAAGAACTAGAAGAGTATGATATATCAATTCATCATAGAGCAGGAATCGAGAATGCGGCGGCCGATGCGCTCAGCAGAATTTCCGCTGTGCGGGTTTCACCGCTTATAAAAGTCTCTGAAGAACAGGGTAGAGATGCTACATGTCAGGAAATAGTTAATCAATTAAAAAACGGCACCGGGGTATCTGCACCATATAAAACATTGAGTCTACAGAACGGCCTGTTGGTGCGGAAAGAAGGACAAACAGTGCAATGGTTTGTGCCAGAATCTATAAGAACAGAATTAATGGCCTTTTGGCATGAAACGTTAGGACATCCCGGCGCTGGGCGGCTCATTGAGACATTGCAGTCACGATTGTATTGGCCTGGCATGTCCAAAGAAATTCGTAGCTATTGTCAACAGTGCACTACATGCCAACGTTGTAAACCACAAAAACGAGAAAAAGTCACGCCGATTGCTTTCAATGCCACGGCACGGAACGAGTTTCTGCATGTCGACCTGGTAGGTCCACTGCCGGTAGCTCGCGGCGGCGTGTCCTATGTGTTTTCCATGGTCGATAAGTTTACCCGATGGGTCGAGTTTGTACCACTGAAGAAGATCACAACAGAAAAGATTATAACGTGCTTAGAAGAGCGATGGCTCAGTCGATTCGGTGCACCACAAGTTATAGTTACCGATCAAGGCGCACAGTTTGAGTCGAAAGAATTTAATCAGTGGTGCAAAGACCTTGACATAAAGCATTCCCGCACAGCCACTTATCACCCGCAAACCAATGCGACAGCTGAGCGCGCACATAGGACGATGAAAGAGGTACTGCGATGCTGGTGCCACGAGAGTCCGGGAACGTGGAGAGACAAATTACATT
>JAQBSW010009254.1:0-29816 GCA_029291075.1 Eudiplozoon nipponicum | reverse complement strand
ACTTGAAGCCGGGGCGTTTACACTATTAATTACAAATAAATTTGCAGGTCAAGAAATCGCAATTAAAACTGTTTTTTAAAATAACAGAGATTGATTCTAAAATTACAATTAAGACAATGATTGTCTAAAACCAGAATTCGTATATGTGACCCTAAGAGAAACTATATTTGTCGAAACTGAGCTTTGTTGGGTTGTAACGCGGAGCCGTGCGTTACAATATAATAATATATATGATTGGTAAGTAAAGTAACATTACAGCTTGTCAAAATGCCATATTTTACGAGTAAGTATGTATCGCCAAAATACTTTATTTCCAATACGGTTTAGTTTGCTATTCTTCTGAATATATTAAAAGGCGTCTGTTTGCCACAAGAGTACCCACCATATTTACTCACCATTGTAAATATGGGCTAGTAAAGTAAATTTGCAGCTTGACCAAATGCCATATTTTATGAATAAGTATGTATCGCCGGAAACACTTTATTAAACATACGGTTAATTTCGATATTCTTTGAAATTAATTAAAAGGCATCTGTCAAATAGAACCATTTTGCTATACTTTTAATATGTATCTGTAAAATTCTTGAGCAAAATACCAAAGATCCACGGTTGAAATTCAATATAGAAACCGTCACAGTCGTAAGGTGGTGTCAGGCTTAATTTACGAACATTATTTGTAAATTTATGTTAAGCGTTTCCAATATCCCAGAAAAACCAAAGTCCAGTCTTTGGCCAAACGTAAATAAAGTTGCCTTACAGCATATTAGACAAACCAGATATGCGGGGATAGATAGCTCACGATATACTTTGACGAAAGAAATTATAAAAGAAGGAAAACTTTAAATATGAACGACTGGGTGGATGACGATCGTCAGCCTTGGGGGAAAGGCAATCCAGTTACAGATAACTCGAAATACCAATTATCCCTCTCCATTAGAAATTAGCAATCTGTTGTTCTTGTATAGTTCTCAGATAAAAATGATTCTGGCAATAAGTAATGATTTAATGCGGCATTATCCGACGCACACACAAAAGAGGATCGTCTAATTTGTTAGTCCTTGCACGCTGGATTAGCAAAAATAAACTACTGTTGACGAGCCTAATACTGAACTGCTAATGTGTTTCCTATGAAGGAAAAATATTTTTTTGTTTATGGATGTGTTAAATAAAGACGGTTATAATCGTAAATATAAAATAAAAATTCGGTTATTAACCAACGAGATGTTCTGTTCCGACAATAGAAGTTTCAAATGAAATGCTCACGTGCGCGAGTTCGAGGGATAGGCTAATTGAGAGAAGACTTGTTTCGCATAAACCATGGGATAGATTATCTATTGGTTCTCGCATCACGAACTAGTGTCTGAATGGTTGGCGCTATGTACTCATTGCTTATTTCCTGAAGACCAGAATGATTTCGAGTGCTTAACAATACTTTTCATTCGGATCCAACACACCGAAATAAGGAATTTTTCCTTCCAGAAGCGAGGTCGATTTCCTTGGGTATAATGTTGCTTCTCTACTTTTTAATTATGCAGCTAAAGATTTACGTAAATAAAGAAATATAAAATATAGTTTGTTGTTTGCTCGGTTCCGCATGTGTAACTTGGTTCTGGCAGCCGTAGACCTATGCGCGACAACTATCATCCACTCACTGAAAAATGATTGTGTAATTGAGTGACATTCGAGCATCCTATTTATTTAAAAGAAAAATATTTTTACGAAAATAGTTTTACTAAAATTATCTGATCTACGTTTTGAATAATCAAGTTGCTTACTTTTTTTAGCAAAATCTTTTAGCTGCCGTCATCGGCAGCCTTCTTAGGTTAGTCCATTCTCTCTTGTTTTAAAAACCAAACTAATGAAGCAAGCGCGATATTTCCTCTGGTCGTATTAATTAACCCTCATATAGATTTTTTATGTCACATGATGTGTGCATTTCCGTAACTTATGTTCAACTAAGTGAGACTAGAGTGGCTGAATAAGAATTTATCATTTGCATGCATTAGACTATTTTTTATAAAAATCCATGTGAAATGACGAAAATGAGATTACCCCCACATTTCCGGGTGGGGAAGACCAATAAAATGGAAACACTCATCATATTTAGATGCTATTGGGAGTGATAAGATACGAATGACAAATGTACTTGATAAATTTCAATTCGAACAACCCAAGTTGTACTCAGGATTGGCTTGTTAATAATAGTTATTGATAAATAATTAAATATGCGCACGTTACACATGTGCAATTTTATGTGCATGCATAACTAAAAAGATTCAGTTAAATATAATTGATACACATGTATGCACATCTAAATGAAACTGCACTCAGTAGACATTAATTTACTCTTTGCACGTGTCAGATGAATTATTTATTCAACACATTTGAAATTCTGCATTATTAGAATGACCTCAATTGTTAGGTTGGGGGAGGAGAAAAACACAAAAACAAGCGCTCAAACTACTAAGAGTTTTAAATTCATACCAGTAGTTAGGGGTGAAAATTCGAAAGACGATATTCTTAATAATTGGTGAGCTATTAATTGAATTATAAGCCCACTAATAAGTCAGTCTTAATCAGATGTTCTTAATATATTATTGGAGCTAGCTTCAGTTTTTTATTCATGCAATCGTCTTTTCCTGCCATTAGCTAATGCGGTATTCCAAATCAAATGTAACGATTTTTCAAAATCTGTTTCATTCATAATATTTTCTCTAGATTTAATTTCGATAGATTTTCTAATCAATCTTGTCACCCTATTACGACTAAGGGTCGCTATGAAATTGTAATCATCCCAGTTAATTGTGTGTCCAGTCTCCACTGCATGACGAGCATGATCAGATTCAGCAATAGGTTCATACTTACATGCAATTCTATTTTCACATCTTCATAACTTAACTGGGCGCATGGTCTCAACAGCATACATGAGAAAACAATCATTGCATGGGATTTCATACACTTCTGATGTTTCTAAGGGTTCAATCTATCCTTTTTGGTTAGGGGGTAAAGTGCCTAGTGTAAAGGACTGTTTAAAAATATTTTGTTAAATAAGTAAACAAACGGAATCCTTACTGCCTTAGTCAAAACGCAGATCAGGTATTTCCTAGTTATTATCGGTGATTTCAGCATAGAGAATTGGTATGAATGCATGAAATGTGGAGCTGTACTGACAATGACTCCAGCTCAATTTTGCTGTGATAGCAGCATCCAATTCTGCAATCATGCGTTAAGCATTAACTCGGTCCGGTTGCGTTGAGTTTGTATGCACAAAATGTGAAACAGGTCTGCATAGCCTAGTGACATGCCACCATACTCACGAAATCAACATTCTTATAAGCAATAGATGGTTTATCTACGTCTAGATTTGGACAGCATACTACATGTACTCTGCTACTTTGTTCAATTGATCTGATCAATATTTTGAACTAAAGAATATGATTGAAATTCCGCTCCATGCAGAAACGTAAGAAGAGATCGAACCTTGGCTCATAAGCTTCATAAAATATATGCCGCCACGAAATAATTGGATGAGGAATAGTCATTTTTATATATTACAAATGAGTTGATAGCAGCATAAATGCGGAACAAATTTTTTTATTTTTATGCTTAAATCCATCATATGAGCAATGGCCATTCGACCAAAGAAGCATGGGCGCATCCAGTATTCAATCACAACCATTCAAACATATCCAAATTATATACTGTTGTCTTATCTATGTAATAAAAGAATACAAAGCAATCTAGTTTAATATAGTACTTTTGTTTTTTTTTGTGATGCGTTTAAACCGATCACGGCTTTTAAATTCAGTATTTTAAAATGCAAGTGAACCAAATTTAGGCGACCTAGGCTGGGCTATGACTAGGCATGCGATGCCCAGAACAAATAGCTACTCTACTTACACACTGAAATTGCCTCATCAATATAGTTTCCTCCATAATCAACTCAGCTATTTTCAATTTTGTGTCACAAAATATGTTATGATGAACTATGTTAAAGGGTGAATTCTCAGTCAAAACAGTTTTTTACTATTTAAAGTCTGTTGAAACGACTCACCGGGTTGTGTTTTTTTTCTAGTAAGTAACTTACTGAACTATTTCCATTATCTACGGAGTTCGACAATGATGTAACATTGATCTTAATTTGATTACTACAATCACCGATGTATTCTTTTCTGAGGTTCACATAGCTCCAATAATGTAGAGTAGTGGTAGTGGCCAAACTGATAATGCTGTGCAGTTATGAAAAAGATAGACGAGATCCGGATGTCTATTGATTGCGCTTAAGTAGTGTCCATCAAGTACCATACAAAAACGAACGCATCTAAAATGTCGATTATAGCCAAGTTTAAAATGGAGACAAATATCGAGTTTGTAATCTACATAGGTACCCAGGTATTACAACCTTGTTCGATATTTAAACGAACATTGGTTGCGCGGGTGGTGATAACAATTATTATAATCAAGATTGCGGTCTTAATATAAACACCTGACCCATTAATTACTTACATATGTCAGTATAAACTAAGAATTGTACAGTGTAGAAAAGGCAATTCATCCAGTAGACCGGTTTCCTCCTTATTGGGAACTCATCATGTACTGGCCAGAATTTGCCGCGGACAGAACTCGAACCTGGGCACGTCTGCTTCGGAATCTGGTGCTCTAACCTCTGAGCCATCCTGCCTTGTTCGATATCTGTAGCAATATTAAGGCGTATTCGCCATGACATAGCAGCATCTAGCAAATTATGCAAGACTCTTTTGAATCACCCGTCTATTTCACTGGGAAACAGGTCCAAAATTTTAGAATCAATTATACAATCGAATCTCCTGTATGCTGCGGCAGTTCGAGGTTTCCGACAATTGATCCCAAATCCCTGGTAGCTTAGCTAAGAAATTTATTTGCTTGGTATTTTGTAGGCGATAGACATCTGAGTATAAGGAGGCATTTCTCTATAACAGAATTTAAATTCTGACCATATATTGTTCATCATTTAGTCAAATTTAACGAAAATTATTGAATGACTGTCAGTTTTCAAATACACAAAATATTTATTACTCTATATAAATCAAGGAAACCCATTAAAAACTTCACAATAGTGCTTCCGTTCCATCTATTTTCAACTACTTTACTGGAGAAATAGAGCACGAGAATAAGTTTTGTTTGAATAGAAAAAAAGTTCACATAAAAAAGTATACTTAAACTAATTTCAATTCAGAATGTTCAAAAAGAAGAAACATAGATAAGCACAGCTTTGCATGTGGCCTGGAAAAGCCCATGGCTATAACACATGGCTAACACAATTCTGAACGTCGATTTATTGCAATAGCTTTCAAATAGGGATTCATGTTCACATTCCTAGCCTTAACTAAAACTTGACTATTTTTTATGTACTAGCACAACCGAACCGTTAAATCGAAAGCCGATCGCGTTTATTGTGGCACTGTTCGAAAAGGCGACTTAGACATTCTTCTCGCCAGTCTAGCCAGGAATCTCTGGTGGGTAACTGAAGCAGAAAGAAGGTTTAATCATCACTCGGGCAGCCGGATACTATTATTTAAGATATAAATAACTTAATCACTCCACACCGTACCTGCACAAGCAAAAAGTACTTGAATATGTGGAAATCTGTGCCCGTCTATCAGCAAAAAGTGTCGAGCTGTTTCGCCGAGTTATTATGGTTTTATTGATTCTTTAACTCATTATTATTTGATCAAAATGTTAGAAACAACTTTTGGCTTTCATATGTAAAAATACAATAAATGAACTTGCGATATTGCAGACTACCGATTTTGCACTTTTTTATTAGTTCAATTTTGTTACTTAAGTAGTATGATGGTAAACCTCAATTTATATAAATATATACATATATATATATTTCAAGTATCATCGTGCTCACAACCAATCTGAATCATACGCATATAGTGACCTTCCCAGGAAGTAGTAGAATTGGTGTAGCGAAACTGGTGCGCATCGGTCGATCCGTTTTTATTTTATTTGCGGACATACATACATACATACAGACAACCATTAATTTTTATATAGATGATGTAGAAGAAGATTACTTAAATTTATCCCTTCATTTGTTGTCACATAAACAAAATTATCTGAATGATTAACGGCATATATCAAATCCATCATACCTACTGATCCACGTTTGCATCTGTATACAAATGCTATATAAACGGAGATCTATACTTAAGGATAAGTGAAAAATTTAGCGCATAGATATATAAAATATAAGTGCCTTCTCTGTACCCTGTTTTCTGTCAGATATCTACGAATAGTTAGTCATTTCGTCTGTTATTAATGAAATAATTTCACAAGACAGCCAGTAGGACACAAACTGATGAAGTGCAGTGTTACGTGATGCAAAGAAAAACATGTACCAGTAGAATACTTTGCTTTTAAAAACATGATTATGCTTAAACACGGCGCGTAAAGACTAAATTTTCTAAGGTAGTAACCCGTCAATTTATTGTCAATTGTTAATGTAAGTATAGATTCAATTTAAAAACAGAAAAAACTACTTTCCTTAGTCTCAATAAAAAACCGGAATTTTAGCTCATTGCTTGTATAATTTTTAACAAGATATTAAATTAATCGAAATAATTACAACAATAAAGAATAATGAGATAAGGAAGGCGACAAATTTGTCCTTGTTATGTAAAAGGCTGTGGGTCAACACAATGGCCTAGGAACAGAGGCACGTTGCAATTTCCATTTGCGGAGAGGATAGCCACAAAAAATGGATGATCAATAAAAAAATTTGCCTCTATCGGAAAAGAAGCATATTCTACTTCTATCGCAGTAGCCGCAGCTGCCTCAGCTCCTTCTTCATTCACCTAACAGGAGTAACAAAATTAGACAAATATCATTAAGAAGATAGGCAGTACAATTTAACAATAATTGATTGCGCGGGTGGTGGTAACAATTCTTTAAATCAATTGTGCGAGCTTGAAGTAAACACCAACCCTATTGTATTTAATCAGTCGTTGAACAACCAAACAATACTACCGCCAGCCGCAACACACTGACGCGTTACGACCTTACATGATCATCATCAGAGTACGACGGCAGACTGACTATCGAGGATCAAACCGCATTGAATATACATGGAAATCAAATTTAGATATGCGGCTCTCACCTCTAGCAGTCTCGCATACATTAAACTTGACTGGAAATATCGGCTGCAAAATTTCTATGCAGTCACGAACATTAGCTCTTTGCAGCTTTCGCCACATATACAAATATAGGCACTACAATTTAACAATAAATGATTGCGCGGGTGGTGGTAAAATTTCTTTATATCAAATTTGCGAGCTTGAAGTAAACACCAATCCCATTAATAATAAATAAAAACTAAAATAAGAATTTTCATCGGTAACGTGCAATTAAAAAATAATAAGGAATCTTTTAATAATTAAAAAAGTTAAAAACCATTTTTTGTATATTTAATATATTTGGCATAGAGTATTTATTGACGAGTTAATTCATATAGATCAAAAAGGAAATGCGGACAAAAGAATAAACAAAATAGGCAACTCTGTCAAAGCATAAATTCACGCTTACTTGGATCCCATACGTAGAAGATGGTACTACGCACAAAATTTACTTCATGTTTATTAAATTAATGAGGACCTATACGATTATACAGTTTTCTACCGCTCATTGTCCACCTTCACCTGGTAAAATATCTGATAGGTTTAGCGTAATCTTCCATTAATATATAACATACTACTAGGAGCACCATGTCCAATACATTATTGCATACTAGTTAGTTCGTCGTAATCATAAACATATAAATATAACGTGATGTGTGCAAGTTGTGCAAACCCAAAATGAACGTTACGCGTTATTTTAGCCAAAGATGGAAGCCTCATCGGGAGTTTTAATTCAATAATTTGCGGGCAAAATCAGCACTTATTTGTTTCCGTGTAATACCAGTGATTGTTAATGCAAATCAGACAAAACGTGTTTACAAAAAATATTTCTACAAATTTCGCGATCAATGGCGGAACAATTTGTTTGTTAAAACTAAGATTTCCACATTAATATAAAATTAGCTATTATTGAACAGATTTATATATTTCCAAGTACTCATGAACAATTTTTGTCATTAAGAATCCACAAATATAGGATAAAAATTAAAGTGGCTCAGTAATGTTCCTTCCACCGTTTGAAAAATGTCACTGTATAATAAGAATTTGTCATATAAGAATTTAAATTTTATAAAACAAACCTCCAGTACAGCCATGTGTTTTGCTGAAGAAGCAAATAACCCTCGCGACTCACAGATGACAGACAAATCGGCAAAACTTTCATCAAAAGCTGATACTATACCCATTTGTTTCAGGATTTCTCTCAATTCCACGGTATCCTCGCCTCCTAACTTAAATCTCGGCATAGTTACAGTCAGTTCAGTCTCATTGAATTCCATCTGAAAAACTTCTGCCAACCATAATTTATCAGTTTCAGGATTTGTTTCAAACAGATGTTTTAAAAGATGTTGCAGTCCGTCAACTTTGTTCGGCAGAATAATAAGCATTCGTAGTCTGAAATAACAAAATTACGATGGCCATGATTAACACATTTTTGTCTATATTGATATCTTATTTCAATAATCATGTTTGCATTAAGAATTTCATCATTTTGAAAAAATATTAGTCTATTTATATTCAGATGATTGTGATCCGTAATAATAGAACTTTGCAGCTTGATGCTCGTTGAGTCGTAGTCAGTTAAAACCATTGCGTTTTATTGAATCTTACTGATAGCAAGTGCATTCATCTATTTGTTGCTTGAATAAATGATGATCCAATCGACTCTTCAGATGGCTTATAATCGTGTGCTTTGCTAACATCCTGCAATTCATGAGAAGTTAGTAAGAGGGCGAGTGGTCAAATATCCTACTTATTAGATGAGAATAAATCTCGCTAGCAGGCGCACAGTCAACATCCCGAACCCTCCTTGGCATTCGACTAAACCAAATGAAAACCTTGCCGTTTCGCCAGGCTCTCCTTGGTCCTGTGTTGCGAAATAATTTAATCACCATTTACGTTGGCATGTACTTACGCAGCGCGTGGAAATATGCCATCGATAAAACGTTTGACTCCATTGGCGCATTATTTGGAAGTGTCGCGATTATGCAGCAGTATGCACTGGAGCTAATGCCCGAGAAAACTATTTGTTTGACTGGTTAACTTAGGATACGATAAAGATGCAACAGCTCGAAGTATCTCACAACAAATCAAGAAAATGAAATAATAAATAGAATCTACATGTGGATCATTACTCGAATACGTTTTCGCAAAAGATTATTTAATTAAATTATTGCTTTTAAATTGTCAATTCGACTTGCGAATAAATATTGCTAGCAACGCCAATTCATTTAATTTAATACGCTCAAATCATTATTAGGAAATAAACATTAAAAGACAATCTGATTTATACGAAATAATAATAACAAAAACAGAAATAAAATGATCTAGCACAGTGGAATTTATTAGAGTCTGGGCTATAAGATAGAGATTTGCCGAATTTCTGGTGGCATGAAAAGAGAAAGAAATTTGTTTTTAAATGTAAAAAAGAAGTGGATCCAAACAAAGTTGCAATGCCTACCTACAAAATATGAACATACCAAGCCAAGTATACTTCGAAGCAAGGAAACTTTGGCAAAACCGATTTTCACACATTTCATAGTTTCGTTTCAATACAAGACTGCAGCGCAAAGTTAACTTGTGCAATTACCAAACACACTATAATTTTGAAGATAAGCCTACCATAAATCTGCAACAATATCGTCACAGCGCACAATTAGATGCCACTTAGCGCACGTTTTCCAATGAAGAACTATGAAGAGCACGTGGGCCTCAGCCATGTAGACGAACTGGTACAATATAACGAAACATGGTGGAATTTGAACCATAGATATATATTAATCATGTCGAAACCAACGAAATCAATGAAGTATTACTTGCCTGCTTTATGCGAGCACAAATTTTCGTATGCAAAATTACGTCTCAAATCGTCAGCTTAGCTTATTTCTTCTTAATAAATAGCATTGATCATGTATATTGGTCAATGATCAGTGAATTGAAGTAAGCATCTAAGATTCTTGATTATAAATATTCAAGTCTCACTAGCACATATCAAAAACCGTACATCCGTTAAATTTCACACAAAAACGTTTAGGTCAAGTATGATGTTGGTGTGTATCCATAAATGGTGAAGTAAAAAACGTCCACCTCATCTTTTACAATTCTTATTTTTGCCACGTCACTCGTATTACGAGGTATTGATAGTAGTAGCAACACGAAAAAATCAATGAACTACAACCGAATCTTCCCCTCAGAGCCACAGAACAGATGTGAGTGATGGATGACCCTGCAGTATTTTTTTTTCAGAGTGTACATTTCTCAGCAGAAAGCTAGACTAACGTCTAAATATATATATATATATATATATATATATATATATATACATATCGACGTTGGGCTTAGTCTGTATCTTGATTGTAGAATAAGACAAATATTTCCCAATAATACAGACAAGGTTCAGGGTAATGGTGCAGATAAGACTGGCTTAGATTCGCGGAATGTCAGGCTACAGACGTGCATGAATACAGACTGATTATCAAAATAAAACTGTAAGTAAATATCATTTTAGCAAAATATTACGTATTTATCTAATTTTTAAAGGAATATGTGATATAGTTAATAACAGCAAAAACGAAACCTAGTTTACCAGATTTTGGCATGAGCAGTTAATTTTAAACTAACACACTATAATTACATAGAAAATGATTTCTTATTAACCAGCGCAGGCAACATAGCAACGCAATTATTAGTTTCTGTAGGCAATTAAAAAAGCGAATGTATTAAATTGAGCAAAGTTCCTTTCACTTTGCACGACTATTTTACAAAGAATAATAGAAAAACACGTACTAGTTACAGGATGAGAACTTATTTTACAAAAAGACTCAGCATGAAAAAAATCTGATAGCGGAAATTTGACAACAGTGCTCCTTAATAATGCTTTTGAGTTTAAAAGATCATATAGAACACAGTGATAATGCAAATCATAACTCTGAAAAATATTTTGCAAAATGAATACAATTCAGGTGTTCATATGTACTTGTCATTCAGGATATATAATTCCAGCGGCATAAAGCAATCCATTTTTATTGAACAGACCTCGTTTTAACGTGGATGATTGAAATTTTATTGAAATGCTGTGACCAAATGTGTCTACATGCAGAGCTTAAAAACCTACGGCATATAACTTCCACGGAATTTAATAAAGCCCTTTGTTGGTCTAAATGTGGTGGACCAGCTCTCGTTTACAGAAAAAGACGTGTAAGCGTTTACTTGTACGTCAATCTTGGGTGGAAGAACATTTCAGAGAACAAATAATGAATTTAAATAAATGAAAGTAAGCGCAAGGATTTTTTAAAGTAATGTAACTCATATCTGTGTACGCCGGTTGAATATATATTCGGTAGTAAAACATACGATTTAAAATGCGTATAAATTTCTGCTCATGATAATGAGAAAGACGAAAATTATTAACTGGATAAAATTATGCACTTCATGTTTTGCTCTAACAGAGCTGTAAAATCCTTTATAAGTTACCTAATAAACATTTACGAATTCTTGACTGCGGTTATGAACGGACTCCACGTGAATTTAATAAAATTAGGAAACTCATCTTTAACGTCACATTACGTGCAAATTTCATGTCAGTCGACGCTATATAGGAACCATGTTCGACGAGAATCTTCTTCGTGTGGTCTTCGGAAAGTGGCAATTACAATAATATTACATTTTATCAGCTTTCATCCACCATTCTAACGTACCAAATTAATGCCGTTAGGATTGAGGAACATGAATCAAAATTAAATCGTCATGAATGAAACCATTGATTGTAGTTCTGACTATAGGGATATTTATCATGTAGAAATTTAAGCTTAACCATTTTTGTAGGTTATTAATATATTTTACGAAACAACTGATCTATTTGAAAAAAGTATCATAAAATTCTGTTTATACAGCAGAGTAAAAAATGCTATATTTAGCCCAGATCGCGTCTTGACTGAAATAATTGTTTCTTTATATCCTCCATGTATAAAAGCAAAGATTCGTAAAGTTAGATGGTTTTCTATACGATATTCAACGACATACGGGAAGTAAACACACAAAAACTGCGTTTCAGTTTTTTTATTCCACAAAAAAATATAACATTATCAAGAATAATAAAATAATATATTTGGATGTTAGAAATTTGTTTACAGTCAACCTGGTCGACGAAATTATAAATTTATTTTGAACAAAGAAAGCCCAAAAATTACAAGTAACTTAGAAATAACCCACAAAAATTGACCGAAAGATTTTCTATTCAAGTTTAATTATTGTATTTCTTACTAGTCGTTGAAATAGTATTGAGCATTCCGTTAGTGGTTCTACCAGCAGATGTTTAAATTTTCTGTCTGGGAACAACAAAAGTGTGCTCGTTAATTGAATAATACTAGCTGACTCATCTTAGATATGTTGATGATAATATCATCATTCATAATAAAGGTGTAAAAACAAATGGTATTATTAAAGATGACGATAAAATTGGCTATCATAATTAATTTACTTGCTAGCGTAAAAAGCACTATTCTACGAAATTTTCTTTCTCCGTCAAAATTTTATTGACACAGGAAGATGTTAGTTTAAAGAAAAGCCATTCCAGGAGAAGATAGGGTGTGAATTGTATATCAATTATCAGAGTCAAGATCTAATTTCCCAAAAAAGTAATCTGCTATGCCATTTATCAAACTAAATAAAGCATGTCTGTTCGAACATATTCCAATGACCAAAAGCAGTAATTCTGAAAGCATTTACAACATTTACGTATTACCAAATCCTATCCTTCAACTTTAAATCGATGAAATTTGTCTGACTGGCATGATATCTTATCTTATAGTTGGGAAACCCAGGTAGGCTTTTCTGTCAAAAGCAATATTCACGACGATGCACCTGAAGAAAAGATTAACCAAAATGCACTAATTGACATAGAAAAAAAATTGTTTATGAACTAAAAATACAAAAAATGCACCAGTTTAAATTTAAATCAGATTCGAACTTTCGTTTATTTAGCTGAGAATTAAGGATGTTGTATACAATAGCCTCCGCTGAACGTAATTCCTTTTCTTTTTTGCTTTGATGACTACTTTGAAATCCGCCTTCTTTGAAGTGTGATTTGAATAAATATTATATTCAGCTATTGCAGAAACGTTCTCCTCTATGTCAGCTGAGCGTAGTTAAAATGGTTCATGAATCCTCTTCCTTACTAATCAGCTAGTCCGGCCTACATAGTGCACTAAGAAGATATGTCATTTGTATAAATAAAAAATGCTGGACTGTTCCATTGCAGGAAGCTTATCATGTATATTTAAGTTTAGTAAGCGCTTTGTAGTATAAACAACATTAATTTTTTATTATCTATCTGAGAAATTACTGCTGTTCTCGTTCTTCGAGTGAATGTTTCGAATGGCGCGTCTCCTTTTAAAGGTACACCGACGCTTGCTGATTGTCAAATAAATTATGTTTTAGTTTCCTATTTTCTTTGTAGACAACATTCAAGGTCAAGCGGTTGACTGCACTCTTGAACACCACAAGCTTACGTGAATGAAGAATACTGATAGGGGGTTACGATGTTTTAGTCTGGTTATCCACTTTGTCAAGTAGTAGGTTTTGAGTTTCTAATTCATGCTTCGTTAAGCATTTTAACATTTACTTAGTTTGATGTTTCAAAGCTAAACGGCAAAGATTGTCAAATCTACGAGGAAATCGATAATTTTCTATGCACCACGTATAAAATCTTTTCTTTTCAAAGGCTTCACCATATCTGCATTTAGGTGAAATATAATGATTAAACTTTCGATTTGGCAAAGGCGTCTCATGGAACTTAAGGCCAATTTAAAAAGAAAATTAGTTCAGCCATTTGTATGCATTTAAAAATAGAAATGAGGAAAATATCATGTACGGAAGTAAAAATGTATAATAAAGCAAGCTTAAACAACACAGAAAAAGCCAATTGTCTTTACGCCAACAATCAATTCGACTGTAGTATCTGGTAGATTATAAAGTCATCTTTTGCAATAAAACAGAGATTGGGTTGAATTAAACAAATACAATTTACACCAAAAAGAATGCAAGAAATGCACAGGTTGGTATACACAAAAGCGCACAGATATATATACACACACAGTCAATTCACCCGTTTTTATTCAAATCACGAACAAACTTCGTCTGTTTATTTAGCTGAGAATTACAGAAGTTGCATACAACAACCTCCGCTGTACGTAATTCCATTACGATTTTGCTTTGAAGAATACTTGGAAATCTGCTTAATTTGTACTGTTATATAAACTATGTGTTTAGTTATTTCGGAACCGGTCTTCCCTATGCCAACTATGGGTAATCTAAAATAATGTTGGATTCGTTTTTTTAGTAATGAGCTGGTCCGGCCTACATAGCGCATTGAACAGCTATGGCGTTTGTATAAATAAACAATGTCGGACTGTTCGATTGCAGAGAACTTATCCTGTACACTTAAGTTTAGCAGGCGTTTTGTATTCTAAACAGAATCACTTGTGTTTCAGGTGTCCGAGAAATTACTGCTGTCATAATTCTTGCGAGCAGATCTCATTTTCGGCGTCGAGCCGTTTGTCAACTTCGTATTTACCACGCTCAAATTCTTTGTGAAGCCTTATCTGCTAGGTGCAAGTTGTATAGACTTGTTGCTACAGACTTACTAATACCCAATTTGCAACGACTTGTAGCATCCCCAATTGCAGCTCCGTATGCTGCTGATATAGACAAAGGTTGGTTCTCGCTACGCCGGTGTTGGGTTGAGTGAAAGAAATTAGTGCAGTTAGCCATTTTATAGCCAAAAAAGTTTCATACAAGTATTTTCGACTATGCTAAGTATATAGCTCATTTGGATATATATATATATATATATATATATATATATATATATATATATATATATATATACATACATATATATATATACATATATATATATATATATATCTGTGTGTATGTTTGTGCATTGTCTGTCTCCAAATATAGTTGATTATTTATAAAATTTTCATCAATTCAACACAAGTCGGAAAATTACGGATTTATTAACAAGTGGTTCTTAGCTTGTTTTCCAGCACAACAGGAGTTGGTTGTTTTGTGATTAAATGTTGATTTAAATTGCTCAGTGCTGTCCTTCTTGTTTGTATGTTCACCGCCGTTTTTTGTGCGGGACAACTGATAGCACTCGTAGGTCGGTAAAATCTTGAATCCTTTACATTTCCAGGTTCACCGATTATTGGCCTTAATTGATGGGTTCTCACTTTTTAAGCATTACTCAAATGCCATAGTTGTTCAGTGCGCTGTGTAGACCGGACTATCTAATTACAAAAAGATGGGAATTAAAAAGCATTTTAGACTAAAAGCAACTGGCATAGAGAAGAACGTTTTTGCAATATCTGAACATATTGTTCATACACATCACACTTCAAATCAAACGGATTTCCAAGTATTATTAACGGCAAAAAACAAAGATGAATTACGCACATTGGAGGCTATTGTATGCTATATTCTTAATCCTCAACTAAATAAACAGTTTGAATGCACTTCAGTTAAATCGTTAGAATTTAAAATAACAAGTTACAAACAAAGAATAACAATAGCACAGAACGATAGTATAATCATGCACATTCGTTTCGCATGAGATTATACTTTCCGTTCTATGCTGCCTTGGTTTATCCTTCTGGTCACAACTGAACTAATTTGTTACTAGAATGTAAACACCTAATATATACCTTGTGTATATATGGTTCTAACAAACAGTATTTAAACTGGTGAATTGTTTGTATGTATGTTTGTTTGTGCAAGCCTCAGGAGGTACGTTTCTCGCTTCATTTTTGTTTTTGTATAATATATGTGTGTGATCCAACTTAGCTTTTACTGTTTTACATAAAACTGATTGTAGAAAGAACTAGATAAGACAGTCGAGTTGAATTCTGGCTAAAAGAAAAATGCCTCTTTTTAGCAGTATTTTCTATACCCGGTTTACAATAAATTTATACTTCCATAAATGATTTATCTCTAAGTTCCATTTACAAATGCATAATAATGGCCGAAATAAAACTCATATATATTTCAATATTTAACACTAGATTTAGTCCATTCATTAATTACTTTTCAGTTTCCAACCTGTAATTTTCCTCTTGTTTATTCATGTTGTAGTTCGAGCATTTTGCATTAATTAAGTACACCATTCTGGCACGTAAAGGATGAAATATTTCTTACTTATGTCGCTCTTTAGCTTTTACAGATGGTTCAGTTAAATGGAACTAATTTATTTTTATACCAATTTTGCAATTTGTCAAACAACTTTTATATACTGCAATATATACTACGCCCGGCATCCAGTTGATAAATATTCAGTCTGATTTAAAATTTTCAAAGAAATAAAACGATGCATTTAGTTGACGATTCCAGTACGAATCACACACAAACAAACAAAAATAGACGTACAAACATACGTGTGAAAAAGAAAAAGCTATGCGTAAATTAAGACATGACATTAACTTTTAAAAGTGAGAGAAAGTATTCGTTATCAATTCATTACCTATGATATTTTTTGCTTTTTTCAGCTTTATTAAGCAGTATTAGTAACACCTTGAATCACAAGCAGCTCCAAAAATATCAGCTGCTATAAACTGGCATTGGAGTCAATTTATGGATCATCCGTGAGGTACCTAGTAGGGCTGGCATTTATCAATTAGTTGTCAGTAAGCATAATTCTTATGTGTACTTGGGATTAAAACATTTTTCTTGCTAACTTTGAAATTACCTCCTGGTCCCGTGTGAAACAAACATTTATGAGGTAGGACATGCCTAATACACAAATGAATAGAAGTTATCACTCATAGACCAAGTCTAATTAACTATATTATTAAATGCAAAAAAGCAACACAAGGAAATTTTAGTTTATATTGCATTTCGTGGTTACTATTAGACTTTTACGAACTAACTTGTTTCCGTGTTGTTATTTACTTGCAAACATGATTATGTATATCTTACAATATAAATATTTAAAAGTATAATTTTTATTTATGACGTAACTAATACGATGACATAAGTGTAGGTTATGTTACTCATGAGTTCTATAAAGGGGTAAAACTAAAATACGAAAATCATTATTGCTGAAACTTTGTTAAAAAGACATGAAAGACTATTTGCATAACGGTTACTATAACAATAACAATTTTATATACGCATTTGCACTAGGAGCAGTAGACAACTTTGAGGCCAAGAACGCACCTAAGTTCCTATTTATGATTAATGTGATTACAATAGAAAATCATCGCAGAAATGCATAAGTCAAGGTGAAGCAAAGTCAAAATATTAATGAAAGCAGTTTTTGATCTGAGTTTCTGAATTGCATAAGCGGGACACTGCGTGGTTCATCACCGATTACTTTGTGAATAAAAATTTGTAATCTTCTCGTCATTTTGTTGCTTTTAATTATCAGCGAAAAGAACCACAAGTTTTCTTTGGGTCTCAATCATTCCAGTTCAGTAAATTTGTGGACATCAGCGTATCCGGGTAAGCTTACTTAATTAATATAATATTTAATAATATCATGTCTGGTTTATTAAATACTGAGGATATAGAGCAGTTGGCTAGCGGACTTAAGGATTTTAGCTTAAGAGATAGTTCAGAGGAACTTAAGTGTTCCAAGATAGATGATCATTCCGCATATATGGATTTTCCGGGCCTGGCATCCAAGAGACCCCCTTATGGTAGTGACCATAGGGCCTCTACAATAATTCTTCATATTTTATTTTACTAAATGGTCTCGCCTTTAACGAGCATACTCCTGTAAATAATTGATTAAAAATAAATCATCTGTGTTAAATGACTTCGTCTGATGGTTTTTAAAACTCAGTAAGAATAATATCTGCAAATATGAGCATCCTAACTGTGGAGTTAGGGATAATTAAGTTAAGGTTTAATGGTACGATTAAAATAAATTATGACGGAATCCGCATAAACGGCCAAATTAATATTAGTGAACTTCATTGCACTGTTTTTTTAAAATTTACACACATTTATATTACAAATTTGAAGATTATAAATAAACTTTGCCATGCTTATTCTAATATTTTACTTAAGTAACTAATATTACCTACCATGGTAAATACTTACCGTCGATTCGAATCATCATGAAAGGGGAATACGGCTGCGGTTGACTGCAATTCTGGTAGTATCCTATAGCCAAACATTGCCTTATTCTGCATAAAAGGCATGTCTTTTTGGCTGTTGTCTAATCGGGTAAACTGGCCCATAACAGTTTTAGTAGCATCAAATTTCTGCATCCAAATTCCTGCTCGAATGAAATATTTTACAGTTATTTAAGTTATTATTTTAATCATGTTCGTAAACTTGAGATAAGCACCAAAACAATGTTTATTTATAAGTTGCACAGCATAACATACCTAACATCCAAAATCATCTATATGTACAAGCGCGTTTCAATATCTTTTGGCCATTGAAGATAAAATGTATGCAAGGCTCCTAGAATTGAGAGCAGTATTTCAGCTTCTTATATCTATAAATGCAGTTTTGCTCAATCTCCACTAGCCACTTTATCGGTCGTGCTCTGATGACAAAAGTTAGGAACGCGTCAGCATCTGTACCTAGAAGATGTTCTACTGTTATGCGACTTATTACAAAAATATTAAAAACAAATTAATTAATTCATTCGATAATATAGAACTGGTTCATCTACGAAGACAGGATCAAGAACTCTTCGCGATTTTGCATGAAATCGTGCTCAATAACAGAATTGTAGGGGATTTCTAATAGTCAATATTTTCTTAAAAGTCTTTCCTTTTTCTAGTAAAGTGATGAATGGTCGTGAATATGAAACGGTACATTGAAATTAAGAGGACGCTGTATTGCTGACGTTGCAATATCTTGAAGTTAACTTAGCAGAGGTATGTGTCGTGTAAAGATTTTTGTGAACTCACTCTTGTATCTCTAAGTATATCTCTTCATTTAACCTAAATCAATCAATTTCTAAATCATGATTATTATCTCTATTACAGTGTTTTGTTGTAAGATATTAACGTTGTCGTTTCAATTATTTTTCCGTTCTTATTTCTACATGATAATGCAACAGCAAAGCAAAGTTTAAAATGAGTTTGTATTGCAATTTTAGGTGACAATAATAATTATGATAATGATGCAAAAATAATTTAGTGTTTATGCGAAGTCTGCGAACCTTACTTAAATAATTGGTATCACCTTTCGTGTTTTCACTGATTGCTTATTCCAATAGCTTTTTTAAATTAGAAATGTGACTAAAAAAAGATGTATTTAAAAAAAGCACAATCGCCTACTTAAATGATACTTGATAGCATAAGTTGCCTGAATTTTGATGCATTTTCACGCTTAATTAAGTGTGGAATTTGAGCACGTTATTGAATTTGAAAAACTGATAAAAATTCTGAACGCCTTTAGCAATAATCTTACTTTATTACGGAATATGAAAAATACTATGATCTCCATTAGAGAGTGACCCGAATTTTACTTATGAGGTAACAGAACATGTATCTTGTAATTCTTTGATTTCCTACATAATATTCCTAATGTACAATTTTTTATCATTCATTCTGAATCATTAATGATATTTAGAATCTAATTTATTGGGACCATCATCAGGCTCACGGTAAAAAACAACAAAATTTCAAAAACAGCCATAAAGCAAATCTCGTTGAAACTGATTAATTTATATTTCATTTAAACAATTTTAAACAGAACTTTTTAACGGCCTTCTCCGAGGTTTGTACAAAATCAAATATGAAGACTTTAATAACTATTATGCGCACCCACACAATCACACACAAACACACAAACATATATATTTTTACTTAGGAAGAGAAAAGACATTTAATTGCAAAATGGATAATTAAACAAACACGGGTTGCGCGATTTGTGATAATAATTAATTAAACCAAGGTTCAGATCCCGATATAAACACCAGTCCCATTTTATATAAAGATTTGTAAGTATAAATCAAAGATTATAAAATGTAGAAAAGGCAATTCATTCGGTAGATAGATTTCGTCCTTATTGGAAACATTTCTCGTAATTTCCATAATTCTCCGCGAACAGGACACGCACCTGTACACGAAGGCTTCGAAATTTGTTGCTCTAAACAAGGTGACTCGAAGGTTATAGCAACAGAATCTGGAACAGACGTGCCTTGGTTCGAGCCTTGTCCCCGGTTAATTCTGAATACTACATGTCAGTGCAACATTAGTCACGTTTGGCTTTTGTATGGTTGTGCATGATGATGATGATGATGATGATGATGATGATGATGATATTGATGATGATGATAATGAGTTCCCTGTAAGGACGACACCAGTCTACCGGATGAACTGCATTATCTACATTAGCCATTTCTTAGTTTATACTTACAAATATGTGTCGATAATAAGATTGTTTTTTATATTTAGACCACAACCTCGATTTAAATAAATAAATTAGATAATATCCGGTTTATTTATAGAATACTCAACGACAATTTGCTATCTTTCATTTATATATATCACGTGTTTTCATTTGATTAAGCGGGTATTCGGACAAAACGAATGACTAAGGAAATGGCAAATGGAAATTCTTCTAAGATGGAACTCTCATTTCAGTTAAGGCAACAATTATTTATAAGTCTGGACGCCATGCCAACGAATTTGCTATCAGAATGAGGTTTCATGCATTTATGAAGTGAGCTTTGGCGTGTAAAATCGTCGTTCTTAAGTTCTAATTGTATAGATATAATTTTTCCAGTTGACTAGCCTAACTTATTTGAATCTATGAGTTTCAAATTATTGAAGTATTTTCGATTATCCCTGGTATGATGGGACAAAGTTTGAGAATTTAAACATTTAAAAAAATGTGTGCAAACGAGAAAATTAAATTTCGAAACAGTCCACTCCATTGTTTATTTAAATACCAATTAAATGCATCTTAAATGGACCGAGGTCCAGCTGTTTGACACTCTTATGTTATTCTATTAAATATATTTTCTATTATTGCAATTCAAATGGTTCATCGAAGAAAACAAGTTATTTGTCTCTCTATCTTCTCGTTCCTATTCAAATAATTCTTTCCCGCCAGTTTAAAGTTTGTCGTATTTATTCATTCCTAGTATATATCAGTCCCGTCGTCATTATTAAAGTTTTAGAATTGTAAGTCATCGTCACCCACACCCATACATACCTTTACTTTGGATTTGTGTCTGGGTGTTTTGACTTGTCTAGTTAGACGTTCGTTTTTATTTTTACTATTATAGCCTTTTCTGAACTTTACGTAGGTACCCAATTTTATCTTTAATGCATAAAAAATATCTAGATTACTTCCTTTGATGCATTTTCTCAAATCCATAATATAAGTTTAACTAAAAAAGTAAAAGTATGTATGGGTGTGGGTGACGATGACTTACAATTCTAAAACTTTAATAATGACGACGGGACTGATATATACTAGGAATGAATAAATACGACAAACTTTAAACTGGCGGGAAAGAATTATTTGAATAGGAACGAGAAGATAGAGAGACAAATAACATGTGTTCTTCGATGAACCATTTGAATTGCAATAATAGAAAATATATTTAATAGAATAACATAAGAGTGTCAAACAGCTGGACCTCCGTCCATTTAAGATGCATTTAATTGGTATTTAAATAAACAATGGAGTGGACTGTTTCGAAATTTAATTTTCTCGTTTGCACACATTTTTTTAAATGTTTAAATTCTCAAACTTTGTCCCATCATACAAGGGATAATCGAAAACACTTCAATAATTTGAAACTCATAGATTCAAATAAGTTAGGCTAGTCAACTGGAAAAATTATATCTATACAATTAGAACTTAAGAACGACGATTTTACACGCCAAAGCTCACTTCATAAATGCATGAAACCTCATTCTGATAGCAAATTCGTTGGCATGGCGTCCAGACTTATAAATAACTGAGAGCTCAACGGCGTCGAAACTCTATTGTCCCTCGTCAAGCTTCGAATAATATACGTTGACATTAGTTATTAGGCCTGCAGTTCTTATAAAGACAGAAGCAGTATTTGCAATGAAATATCGCTGTTTTAACTACTATGACAAATTACGAACTGTGTCAAAAAAATTGAAACTCGTCAATAGAAGGCTCAGATTAGTCATCTAGATTTACAACTAGCTTAATCCAGTCAAATACCAAAAAAAATACTTATGTCAATCAACTGATAAATCTGTATATATCCAATCAAGCTTACATAACGCGGTTTCAATCAAACTAAGGTTCATCTCATCGGGTCATGAAGGCCCAATCTCTTACTTTATTTTAAAGCCGATATAAAGAAAATGCAACAAGGTAACCATCCAAGTAAGACAACATCTGGATATTAGTTAAATACCAACATTTATTGAATCAGCAAAAATTATTCATGTAAAAAATGTTTGATTTCAGGGGAACTGCTCAAGTACTTACTGAATTTTGCAGCAGACAGGGCTCAACCTAGGCATGAATGCGTCTGGGTCTTTCACTCTTTTCACTACACCACAATACCGCAAACCACACGAAATTTTCGGTTACATACCAACTTATGATTTCATTTAACTTTTCTATCAGGTGGAGTGTTGTGATATCTCTTTAGACGTAATGTTCCAATTTCCCACCCTTAATATTTCAATATGAAACTGACACCACGTTATTTAGTGAAATAATATTAAATTGAAGAGTTATGTAATAAAAAATTAATGATTTCGCGGAACGTGAGGACGGTTATTCAATTAAAGTTTGAGAGCATGAAATAAGCACCAATCCTATTATGTATAAATTTGTCATTATAAATTATGCAGTATATAATATAGAGAAGGAAATTCATTAAATGAATCGGTTTCAACCTTATTGGGAACTCTTCAAGAATTGTTTAGAGTTTTGCCGCCGATAGATTTGGAACTGGCACATTTACTTCAATATTTGACTCTTTCCACTGTGTCACCCTGCAGCGCAATATATAAAATTTTAAGCTCTATATTAACTGAAATTTTGTGGTTAATTATTCCATTAGATGGAGCATCTGCAGAATCTATTTAGACCTAAATTTCAAACTAGCCACACCAAAATTTTCACTATAGAACTGAAACTACGTTACCTAGGAAAGTTCTATTGAATTGTAATTTAAAAATTAACCACACATTGATTGTGTGGGTTGTGATAACAATGATCAAAGTGATGTTTCCAAGCCTTATATAAACACCAATGCTATTAAATAAACGTTTAGTAGTATAAACTAAGCTTTTTTATGAGGTAGTAAAACAATTTGTCCAGGTGACAGGTTTTGACCTAATTTGGAATTGTTTAATTACTGTGCGGAATTTTGCCGCGGACAGAGCTCCAGCAGGAGGCACATTAATTTAGAAGTATGTGAATCTAACCACTTTACTACAACGCCGAACTAGAAATTATGTAGTATGCGGCAAGTTCGCGCAATTGATAGTCACAGACTGCAGAAATCGTGCCCATGTCCGAGCCCTGTCCACGGCAAATTTTGGGCAGAACTTGAAATGCTCCCAATAAGAATGAAACTTGTCTAATGGATGAATTGCATTGCAACCTTATACTAATCTTATTTTATACTGTAAAGCGTATATATAATGGGATTTGTCATTGTATGAAGCTCGAAAATTTCATTTAATTAACTTTTATCACAGCGAAAGCAATCAGTCATTACTTAAAAACATAAATCTTCAATTCAATATCAATTCTTTAGTTAGCGTTGTGTGTGTTCTATAATGACATTTTCGGGGTGACAAGTTGGAAATTAGATCTAAATAAATGCCACAAGGCATCACCTGATAGAAGGGCTAACTAAGAATATAAGTTAGTATACAACTGAAAATTTTGTGTAATCTACGGTAGGGGACGCAGTGAATAGACATTGACTGAAGCAAACGTGTTCAGATGTGATTCCTGTCCATTGAAATTTATGGTAGTACTTGAAGAGTTCCCAAGATTAACTAAATAACTTTACTGCATGAATTGCCTATAGTACGTTATAAAGTGGTAAGTTTACATTGACGAATGTATATGTAATGGAATTGGTGTTTATATTAAGCTCGCAATCTTGACTTATATAATAGTTAGCCCCAAATATGTAATCAAGGATTGTTTAATTATATAATTATTCAGTTTAATAACACTTCCATAGGTAAAGCTGTGTATATTCTATAATGGCAGATTAGGGATGACTACATCACGGAAAGTTTAACCAAAATCATAAGTTAGCATACAACTAAAAATTGTCCAAGGGGAAGAAAGTAGTTTGAAAGAATAAAATCACACCCTCTGAAGCAACGTGTCTAGTTTCAGCCCTATTTAAAGCAAATTCTGGCTGTTAGTGCTTTGAAGAGTGTTTAATAAAAGACTAATTGACCACGATGAATTTCCTTGCTACCTTAGAGTACAATGCTTAGGTTATACTGACTGAGTGAGGTTATATATATAGATATATATATATATATATATATATATGATATATATTGTTATAGGGATTTTGTTTATATGAAGTTTTGGAATGCTGATGAGGATAGTATTTTAATTAGTTTTAACCTAACAACTTAACTTAATCACAATGAGTCACACTGTGAGAGAGAGGTAACTCATGCCAAAATTAAAGTGACATTAACTGATAGATTTAAACCACCTTGGCTGATTGAAAAAAATTTTATTTAAAAAGAATTTATTCATTTATTTTCCAGAACTTTCTTTGTTTAAATACTCGACTGTATAAAGACTTTGAATTTGGCGCCATTTTGAGTTTTCGAGCATACTGCCTATTGACTGGTTGTAACTTCCTTGGCCTGGTGCAATTATTTCATTTTCTTCATTTAAAGATTACTCGATTTCTACAATATGCGCCAGCTAACACTGTCTTCTATTTTTATTGATGCACGTATTTGGGGACGTTCTGGAACTGGTAATATAATAATTCTGTTTTTCGCGTCTATTTCTTTCCACATTATTTGTTCGGGTGTTTTGTAACGTGAAAGGTTTCACATTCCGATTACCTAACATTAAGTGTCAATTTAATAATTAAATTCGATCGACATGGAAGCTCATCTTAAATTTGTGGATACTAGCAAGTTAGCAAAAGACATGGCAGGTATGAATTTAGCAGATATGAATGAAAATACAAGCTTATCAGATTCCATTGCACCTATTAGGATTGAACACGATCTGGCATCTATGGGGCTCTCAGACACCAATAGGTTAGGAGCCTCTACAAAATTTGGCGACCGCGCCAGTCCAAGAATATTAAGTCTACCGCAATATAAATCTGAAAAACTTTCAAGTTAGGTCGGAGATGCCAAAATGATATTTAGCGCTTATAATATCGTAAACCCTATGGAGAAATTCGTTACAGCATGGATGGCATAGCCTGAGAATTTCTGAAACGCTTTGGAAAATTTCACAGACAGAACTGTGGAAGAAAAACCGTACAATGCATTTGAGTTATTAATGGCTGAACTCCAACAGAGAAATCAGCCTGGAAGATCGGCACAAATTGGCGAATTATTACGCTAAGAAAATATGGGGCGTCAACTACCATCAGAGTTTTACGAACGCCTTTGCACAAAAGCTTCCAGGTTGAATATATCCAGAGATGGGGTCAATTCTATTTTTACATCTGAGCTACCATCTAGGCTTAGAACGACATTAGAAGTATTTGAAACTATGAACATTGATTGGCCAACAAAACTCAGAGGGTTAGACGGTGTGTTTAAACAGCAGGAACCACAAGTACATGCTGTAACAGCAGATTCTGTCATGGTGCAGCCAGTCAGGGCAGATGCCGAAACCAACCTGACTATACAAGAAACCTTGCCTTACTTATGTAGAGAAGTTGCTAGTATACGTCGAGACATTTCGCAACTTCAGAGTCAGGAAAGATATACTAGACGTCGAGGGAGTCACTTGCGTCAACGCTTCGAAGGGCCACGCGGATGGTGTAAAGCACATTGCGAATACAGACGAAGTGCAAAGTGCTAAGATGAGAATTGCATATATCCGCGGTTAGGTGGACCCAAATGTAAAGGAAGCGCTTAAACGGTAGAGAGAAATCTATCACCGGGAAAATGATGAAGCCCCCGCTAGTAGGAGCCGTATGGGGGGTTTCATTGCAAAGGCTCCCAGATATGCCTTTAAAAGGCGTACATAAGGCAAAAGTTAAAAATGCGAAAAGACAAAATAGCACCGATACAGAGGGCAAGAGAGTCAGATTCTTACAAAGCGGAGATCTGGAAAACATTGCCGGATTATCCAGCAACAAATTCATTATTAAAGATGAATTATATTGTCTAGAATTTCTCATCGATACTGGTGCTGATGTAAGCATAGTTAGGTCAGACGTGGTGGAAGCAGATTGCCCCACATTTGATTATCAACTATGGACCGCTAACGGTAGTCCAATAGGAGTTAAAGGGATGAAAGAAAAGTCGGTGACGTTAGACCAGAGATCTCACTTTACATGGAATTTTCTCGTAGCCGATGTCAAGGACCACATCATTGGGATGTATTTCTTGACACATTTCAAACTGACATTAGACCCCAAAGCTAGGACTATCGCAGAAGGCGTAGGGATGTCAACACATACTGAGTCTAACACATCGGCAGTTAGAACAGTTCTTTTACCCCGTCCAACGGTCGCACATGACTTTGCCGATATCATTGAGAAGCACCTAGCAGTGTTTCAGCCTTTCAGTGCCAAAAGGATAGGATTGAAGACAGGAGTAGAACACCAAATAGAATTGGTGGCTCCATTGTCTTGTTCAACAAAGGCTCAACCGTTGGCACAATACAAGCAACAAGTTGCTTTGTCCGAATTTCACCAAATGCGCGAAGAGGGGATTTGTAGCTCGAATTCCAATTTTGCTTCCCCAATAGTGGTAGTTTCCAAACCTGAACCGGGTCAATTGAGGGTTTGTGGAAATTATCGTCTATTAAACTCAGTGACGAAGAGAGATTCTTATCCTCTCCCTAACCAGAGTACTTTACTCCGAGGTATAATGGGATATGAAGTATATTCAACTTGAGATCTCCAGAAAGCGTACTATCAGATACCAATGGAGGAAAGTTCGATACCACTCACCGCAGTCAGATTTTCATGACGGGGTTTGCATGAATTTATTCAAATGCCTTTTGGTTTGAAGATTGCGAGTCAGACATTCCAGCGTTTGGTTGATGAAATCCTTAAGAATTGTCCATTTTCGAGGGTGTATATAGACGACATAATAATTATTAGTCGCTCACGAGATGAACATCGTAGGCATTTGAAAACGGTTTGACCAGGCTGAAACATTATGGATAAGTGGTCAAACCTAATAAGAGTAACATCGGATGCTCTTTAGTTAAATACCTTGGTCTTATACTTTCTACAGACGGAACTAAACCTTCGGAAGATAAGATCCAAGCTATTAAGGACGTTGCGGAGCCCCGAACCGTGCGCCAGCTGCGAAGGTTCTTGGGCATGATCAGCTATTACCGTCGATTCATTCCAGGTCTAGCCGGAATTCTAAGATCGTTGACACGACATCTTATTCGTGAAAAGAGCACGATCAAGAAGTCTTGGCCTATAAACTTCAGTTCAGAAGACCGATCAATTATTCCAGAAGGCCAAGGAAATGCTAAGTGACATAACCACATTAGCACATGTAGATTGGGAAAAACCTTTCGAGCCAATCACAGATGCCTCAGATGTTGCAATAGTGGCAGTGCTACAGCAAAGAGATCAGGACATAGTAAGACCGATTGGGTTTTATAGCCGTAAGCTTAATGATCGAGTGAAACGTTATGCTACGTTTGGTAAAGAGCTTCTAGCAGTGTATGCCGCTGTGCTACACTTTGAACATTTCTTAGACGATGCATCAAATGTTAAGTGTATGGTGACCGATACAGTAGAGCTCAAGAATATTGAACAATTGACGGTTCAGACACGTACATATAGACATTGTCGAGATGCCCGAGGTTAATGGCCACAAATATTTGCTAACTATGGTAGATAGATTTAGTCGTCAATTCGAAGTGGCGATTTTAAAAGACATGACAGCGCAAGAAGTCTTGTTCGCGTTTCTACATAATTGGATATCGCGTTATGGTGTTCCGGAAAAGGTCACTAGTGATCGCGGTAGTCAATTTATGTCCGAGCTTTTCGAAAGATCTCTCAACATCATGGGAACAACTGTATTGCATACTAGCGCGTACAACCCACGAGCAAATGGGATGGTAGAAAGGCTGCATCGTGAACTGAAAGCTGCGTTAAGGTGTACTAGTGGAACAAGCTGGATACACGATCTTCCTATAGTACTACTCGCCATGCGCAACAGATATAGGGCACAATTAGGTACTTCAATAGCAGAACTGGTTTATGGAGAACCATTAAGGTTGCCTGGAGATCTTCTAATAGAAACTCCAAGTAGTCTTGATTGGGCTTCTAGTTATGTAGATTGGTTCGTAGGAGCACTTAGAGATAAGATGTGTCGTTTGGCTCCGACCAAGACTAGAAAAGCAAAAACCAAATGCTATGTGTCCTCTGATCTAAGATCGGCTTCGCATGTGTATGTAACTAATGAAAATAGGAAGAATTGCCTGACACCATTTTACAAAGGACCATATAAGGTCAAGAGGATGACTGACAAGAATGTCATCATAGAGATAAATGGCATTGAGGATTGTGTTAC
The DNA here is from genome assembly GCA_029291075.1 of Eudiplozoon nipponicum. Lineage (NCBI taxonomy): Eukaryota > Metazoa > Platyhelminthes > Monogenea > Mazocraeidea > Diplozoidae > Eudiplozoon > Eudiplozoon nipponicum. Next base: position 961 of record JAQBSW010009254.1, on the reverse strand, counting down.
GTTGGATCGTTGCATTCCCCAGTTTATCTGGTTAGACGATACGACTGAATTAACAGATGCGTTGAATGACCGTCGTTCTATGGGCGAATCTGATGTGTGCAATCCCATCATACAGGCACATAACGAAATGCAGAACTCAGAAGACGCGTTGTCTAATATAGCAAAATCTTATTCTACCAGTTCACAACATGAAAACTGTTTGGCAATACCAGATGATACGGAAGAACCAGTGTCAACTGTACCGGGCGCGATGCCGACTTCAGGGGCGCCATTATGCACAACTCGTTCTGGAAGAGTGCAACGTCAGCCAAAGAATCATGATTACGTCTATTACTAGCCGTCTTTTTTGAGAAGGTGGTGTATGTGGAGGAAGATAATTCCTCCGCCAAAATTAAAGTGACATTAACTGATAAATTTAAACCACCTTGGCTGATTGAAACGAATTTTATTTAAAAAGAATTTATTCATTTATTTTCCAGAACTTTCTTTGTTTAAATACTTGACTTTGAATTGTGCGCCATTTTCAGTTTTCGAGCATTACTGTCCTCGATTGGTTGTATCTTCCTCGGCCTGCTGCAATTGTTTCATTTTTCTTCATTTAAAGTTTGATCGATTTCTACAATATACGCCTGCTAACACTGTCTTCTATTTTTTATTGATGCACGCATTTGGGGACGTTCTGGAACAGGTAATTTAATAATTCTGTTTTTCGCGTCTATTTCTTTCCAGATTATTTGTTCGGGTGTTTTGTAACGTGAAAGGTTTCACATTCCGATTGCCTAACATTAAGTGTCAATTTAATAATTAAATTCGATCGATATGGAAGCTCATCTTAAATTTGAGGACACTAGCAAGTTAGCGCAAGACATGGCAGGTATGAATTTAGCAGATGTGAATGAAAATATAAGCTTATCAGATTCTACTGCTAATTATAGGACTGAACACGATCTGGCATCTATGG